>OY979716.1:50270845-50380612 GCA_963855995.1 Muricea muricata | reverse complement strand
TGTCGACACTGTCGTTTCAAGGCGGGGCTATTTTTAGGACTTTCGCCCCGGATTCGGGTTTTGGCACATATGCTATGTTGACCGGCATGGTCATTTTACCCTAAAACAGTTGAGATTACTTGTGGCAAATGAAATGCATACAAACTCATATACAGGTCCTAGACTACTGAAGATTTGTTTTAATGTCCCCGAAAGATGCAATTTTTCACTGACAAATAAGTTTGCAAAATGTTCTTTGAACATTGGCAATTCTTCAGCAACATTCGATTTAGACGAAAGATAATCTTCTTCCAAAAACTTTTTCATCATTTGAACTGGTACTGCCTTGTTGTTATGTTGGAATCTGCCGAGAATGCCATTATACCATTCAAATGAAAAGCACCAAAAAGCGTAGACTGGCCCAAAATCTTCAATGCATTCTTTAAAGTGACCATGCAAATGCATATTTGGCGTGATAAAATCCTCGGTATACAAATTCTCGACTGTCTTACAAAATCGGATTAGCATTTCATCAGCTTGCTTCAGTTCAAGACAAATTTATTTAAATTTACGAAGGTTGTGGGGTCGTAATTTACCTAATCACCCTGTCCTCCACTAAGAAATCAAACCTGCATTCCTTAGATTTAAGGCAAGTTGTCTGACCACTTTGCCACCGAAGCCCAAGCACTTATAATCACAGGTTTACGGTGTGGCTTGCACGATTAGATGACATAAATTTGTAGTTTAAAAATTAACGATTCATAAGGTATTCTGAACAAAAATAGAAACTAGCACATTATTTTTCTTTCTATCCAGTCACCTTACCGGCTGAAAGGACAAACTATGGCCGCTTTTAATACTTTCCGAGGAGCCAATCATGCGACATACTCGATTTTGAAAATTGGGATCATGTGGTTCGATCCTTAATAGTTAAAAAAGAAATGTATGTAAAAGAAGCCTTGGTTTGTCGGTTGCGCTGCAAAAATTTTAATGGATTAAATATATCTATCTTGGTATGTGTACAAGAAGAACCAGATCAAAATGACCGTTATTTATGTTTTAACAGTCTCCGAACATTATTTGGCAGCCCACTTTTGCTGCAAAGGATTAACAATCACAACATTCTCGTACTGGTTACCCACGATTGGAACTTTGCCTTGAATTGGACAAAACCTTCCCAGAATTCGTCCCACAGGTAAAAATGTAGCTGGACTTGAATCCTCAAAGACACTTCTACACCATACCTCTAACGGCGGGGAAAAATGTTTTTTTTGCTCGTGCGCCTTGAACCATGAAACACAGGCTAATAAATATGTTTGGTATTGTACCTCCCCATTAATGTATTTTAACTCCACAGTTTGTTTCAAAAAGAACCGTATTAATGCAGGTCGAAAATCAGGAACGTTGTCAAGAGCTATGCCATTGTCGTTAAACCAGGATGCAATGATATGGTTTGCTCTGGGTGACTTGCAAACCAAGGAGTCGTATATTTCACCATAGATTGTCATTTTCTCTATTTGAAGGTAACTTGCAGAAACGTAAATTTCGCACTGTCCTTTGTCTGTGGATAGAATAGTTTTGTACATGTTCGTAAGATCCTCACGATCATCTTCGTCCATGCATTTAGTTTTCAATGTAGGATACATTTGCTGAGTTTTGCTGTCTTCTTTCCATGAAACATCGCGTGGATCAACAATGCTTAAGCGAGATCTTGATCTGAAGTTTCCGCTGAAGATTTGTTTTAATGTCCCCGAAAGATGCGATTTTTTGCAACATTTGATTTAGACGAAAGATAATCTTCTTCCAAAAACTTTTTCATCATTTGAACTGGTACTGCCTTGTTGTTATGTTGGAATCCGCCGAAAATGCCATTATACCGTTCAAATGAAAAGCACCAAAAAGCGTAGACTGGCCCAAAATCTTCAATGCATTCTTTAAGGTGACCATGCAAATGCATATTTGGCGTGATAAAATCCTCGGTATACAAATTCTCGACTGTCTTACAAAATCAGATTAGCATTTCATCAGCTTGCTCCAGTTCAAGACAACTTATTGTTCGTCCACATATCAGGCGGCAAGCACCGACAAAAAGCATCCAGCAGTCGTAATGGGATTTGGGCAAAACAGTGGACAAAATATATGGCGAATATACCAATGTCCAATTCTTCCACTGATCGGCTGTCATTCCAGAAGAACCCGATTCTATTTTATTGGGAATTCGCCCATTATCCGGAGGAACGACATTCTCATCAATATGAACTTGAATCTTTTTAAGCTCGTCCGGTTTTAACAATCCTAACTCTATCCATTTATGAAAAAGGCATTTAGCTGTTCCTAAGAGTAGATTGTGCATGGGATCAATAACGACGAGTCTTACACAATCATAGTAGGGCAGTCGTAACAATTCTGTGTTTCGAACACCAAGAGTGCTTTCGAGTTTCTTCCGTTGACTGGATGACGTGGCTTTCAGTGTCCTGTGTGCATCTCTGCGATGACTCTCGGAATCTCGATTTGGCCATGTATTTCGATCAAAGCCAGAAAAAATTGGTTTGTCACCAAATGCTTTTACTGGAAACTCTTTTAAGCACCTGGAACATCCTCGTTTGGCGTTATGTGCCATAAATCCTGCAACTTTTCTCGCTGCTGGAACGTCACAGGCTATACATAACAATGCAACTCGAACAAAGAAGCTTTTGAAATGCTGGCTAAACGTGTGTCCATCCCAGAGCTTTAAAAGTTCATCTACAGCAGGTTTTAACAGTGAATTTAAATCATGCTTGGGTTCTCCTTCGATTAGACCAAGTAACAAAACGTTCTCTCTCTTGTACCTCTCTTCTCTTGGTAAATTTGCGAAAACGCAATAAACAGCTCCAACAGAACCTGGTGCGTGTTTGAAGGGGTTAAACCAGTCAACGTTCATGATTAATGCCAGGTTATTTCGTTCCTTTAAGAAGGGTCTTCCTTCATATTCTTGAAATTCTTTCCAAACTTTACCATCGTGGATGTCAGCCAGTTCAGGGCTGTCAGTATCACCCTGGTCTCTACTTCTCCATAGATTGCACATCTCGAAAAAGTTTTCTTTCAATACAAACTTGTGTAAAGAGCTGAACAAGCTTCGGTAAACATAAACCTTTCTCGGGTACCAAAATATACTTCCAGACTTTCCTCTGACTTTCTTCACTAACTTTTCTCCACATGGATCACGTTTCCTTAGCTGTGGATGATTAGGCCACAAAACATTCGAGCATGTTTTGCTGACAACACGACCGTCTCGTAGTGTTTTGGTACACCGTTCCTTCGAGTATAATGCATAACATTTTGGACATGCAGCATAGACAGCAAAGTTTTCACAATTAGCACCGAGTAAACTATGAACGGTTTTCAAACTTACTGGAAACGATTCTGCAATTCTCTTGATCACGACTGAGCTAGCTAAGTCACCAAGAACGCCAATCAGCTTTTTCACGAATCTCAGGAGAACTGCAATTGCTGATCCAGGGACACCATAACAGGCTTGCCATAATAATATGAACATCGATATAGCTTTGACTACGGTTTTTGCGGTTGCGTCATTCGCATCTCTTTCACTCGCTACATTTGACTGGTTTTCAGAGGCGTTTGGTGGTCCATCCTCGTCTTCCCATATTTCTTCGTCAGTGCTACTATCCTCACTGCTGTCACCACTGCTGCTAAAGTGGTAAAAATCATCGTCTTCAGACAACACAGGTGTTTCACGAGTTTTAGCTGCTAAGGTTTCTTGGAATTGGACTTCCACCTCATTTTCATTTCCAGAAAGTTCATCATCATTTCTCGTGGAAGTTTCTTCTTCTGCAAGTAATGGAAAGCACGAACTCTCTGGAAACTTGACAGAGTTTTCTCCTTGAATAAAATATATGATTGTATGTGAGTACTTGTTGAGGTAAGCAGAACTTTATTAACGGGTCAATAGCATTTTAACCTATATATGCCAAGTTTAAATTTAATTATTACGAAGGGAAAATTTCAGAGGGTATAATTTTTGGGTCCATCCTGTATGATTATACTCTGATTAGATCCTAGCTTTCTGTTATTCTCGACCAAGTCATATATATAACAAATGCAATTTTTCTTGCAACTTCCAATGCAATTTTGACCTAGGCTGAATGTTATAATTTGAAATGTACGTAGTATAAATGTATTCATAATCGCTAACATCGTAAAAACCCGTCTTTGAGACCGAAGTTTTTCTTACTAAGTCAGAGTTGCATTTGCAATGGCCGCAGCGTGTAATTACTGTAATTACAGCATCATAACATAAAGAACCAGCTCTTCGACTCTAACAACATGAAAGTCCGCTTTCGTCCTTGTGGGCTGCTTACATGGTCCCACTTTGTGGGGACAAGATATGAAGTACAATGATTTTGATGTATTGGAATACGTCACGGTTCACTATTCAGCACAACTACATTATTTTTCAATTTGTTGTTGAAATACAATCAAACCACCTTCTACCCACCTAAGCGGGATCATGTAAACTTCTAACAGAAGGCCAGGTCAACCAAATGTTTTATTTTTGTGCTATACAAGAAGACAACATGGTCACGTGAAAATATGAAATCCTAGTTTTCAACAAGTGAATAAATAAATCATATCAAAAGGAAAAAATCTTAATTTACAACGAGTAGATATTATATCAAATGACTTTTTCTTGTTGTCATTCTTTGATATACAGTAATGTTATTAACATTGAGCATTATATCATGGATTTCCGTCATGTCCTCAAGTGATAAGATGAAATTTTGAAATATTTATTATATAATACTGTAAGCATTTGTGAAGTCTTGATTTGATGTAGCCTGCTGAGCAAAAGTTACCCGTGTCGATAGCTGATGATCAGCCAATAGCTGCAAGTGGATTTTACATAGCTTATGCATACGGCACAAAACGCAGAAAAATGAACCCGTGCACGGAGAACTATCATCTGAGCTACTGTAAGACTGAAGCACGACTAAATTTTGCTCAGCCAATAACTCTCATGTGCGTCAGGCTTACAATCAAATTAATATGTTACGTCACGTAATGACTTTTCATTTGGTTCATGATACATACGATATAAAATAACTTTTTCATTATATGATATAATGAAACAGCGCTAAAAAGTCATTATTTGATATGATACAGCAGCACAGTGCACCTGAGTGCTGAGTTGCTGGGAAACCGGCATTATATGAAATGAATAGACCTAATGACTTTTCAGTGCCGTTTCATCATATAACATACGGGAAAAGTTGTTTAATATTATATAACATCATGAATGAAACAGAAAGTCATTCTTTGATATCATGATGCGACTCATTGACATTATATCAAATCAAGACTTGACAAATGCTTATGGTACTATACATATAGGGTATATGAAAAACTGAACAAATTTGAGATTGCTCTCATGGTCGCTAAGCGCTTTGAAGTATGAAATAGTTTTTACACATTTTTTGCTTGGGAACTTACGATGTATAGAATAAACGAAAATATTCTGAATCTAAAATATTTAACACTTGGGCGTTGGTGGATAGAAAATTTGTTATGTGTCTTATAGCTGTTCAGTTTAAGCCCTTCAAACAGCAAAGTTTAAGTCGAGTATGGAATATGGATAGAGATTTCTGGATCTACGATTTTGCAAGTGCACGGGTATATTCTGCCATCGCGCGTAGCATTTTTTAAGCCTAGCTGTTTCAAAACATTGAAGTAATTACATTTTGCAGTATTTTTTCCTTGCGTATAATGGCCAGGTGTTTTTTTTTCTGCCGTATATTGTGACATGCTAGCCTAAAACAAACTGATGAATAGGCCTACATATTTCCTGTTTTGTTTATACAGGAAAAAACAATGTATAGAAGTACTCGTACCTTCATACACATCGTTAGTATAGGAATCATCTATTTTCCATCTCTTTCCATGTGCATCATAGTAATGCGTTTGATGTTGGCGGAATGTCGAGTAGCTGACATGCTGATTGCAATGTGGACAGTTTCGTCTTGGTCTGACTTTTCCCATTTTATACTCGTGTAGGAGTAGCTTGAAATTCCAGTCGTGTAATCGAAAAAGATAAGTTATTTACTCAGAAACTGCCTCCACCTGTAGCCTGGGTATAGAACCCTAATTCGCTGCTTTGAAGGCCAGCAGGTGATGGTTTATCATAACGGACAGGAGTACATCTAGCTACATGGTTACGAGATTGTAAACTTTGTGTAGCTCATCATGATTTACAGTTGCCGTTTTGTATGCAAGACAATTAAAACTCTAATGGTAGCTCAAAATCAATACAGAATTTTTGCACTGTTAATGACAACCTTTTTGGTATGACACAAGAATAAAGAATTTGGCTCTTCAGTTGTAAAACTAAATAATAAAAGTAATGATCTGATTTGATGAGAAGCAGCAAGAATAAATAATATCCGGCAGGTTTTCTTTGCACCTCAAACACCTGCTAAGTGACATGACTCATAGTCACATGCCGACTCATGTTAGTTAAGACTAGCACACCGTCTGCGGCGCAGGCTAGTTAAGACTTGTTTGTATTTTTAAGTTATAAAGCATATATAATTCAAGTTGAATTAAAGGCATCTTCAAAACTGGACATTTTAAAACGTTTTAGAAACGGATCATTTCAAAGTCGTTGTAATTAAAACAGCTATTTGAAAACATAATTCCGATCCAAACTAGCAGTAATTACTTCGTGAGTTACATGACAACTCATGATGAAAGACAAAACTGCTATTTCCTTTCGGCAAAAGGCTTTTGGCACAAATATACATTCATTTCGAACTATTTTTGACACCCCCCTCTTTCCTGCTCTATTCAAGCAAACACCAGTGGACATTGCATTTCAGTGTACTGCCGATAGCAGCTAGTGATATGATGGCGGCTGGTCACATTTGTAAGGGCTCTACATTTCCTTCAAATTCACAACAATTAAACTACCCTATTGACGGGAAAAAACTAAAATCTACCTGTCTATACATACAAGAAGGCGAATTATTTTGGAAGGGAGACTATGATGGCTTAAAAGGGTTGATTGAAAGCGATTTTAATCTTAGTGGAAAATGGTTATCATCAGGCGGAGAATCAAAGGAATTTATTCATCGTGACTTTGTGTTGAAATGGCAGGGAAAATCTAAACAACGCTTAACTGTAGTGAAAGATAACCAGCAGAGCTACCTTTTAAATGCGCTAAAAGGCTATGCTAGTGAAATGGATGATGAAAATACAGTAAATACTTTCTCTGACAGCGAAGCGAACGAGGGTAAATGTGTCGAACACGTGCTCATAAAAAATATCGACCAGGATGAAAATAATGCATCATGCTTTAATAATGACAGATATCTACAAGACTTGAACAAAATAATGTCTATGATATCTCAACTAAGGGAAGCACACGAGAAAGAAAGGCTAAATGCTATCACACAAGCGGCTAAATACGAAGCAACTAATAAAGCTTTGACAGAAGGACAAATCAAAATGGCGGCCGAAATTCAAGACTTGAAATCAACTGTGGAAAAACTTGAAAATGAGAACAAAAGTATAAGGAAAGTTCTAGGTATCAAGCAAGACGAGTGGCAAAAAGTAGAAACGAGAAAATGCTCAAATTCAAAAAAGAATGAACAGAAATTTGAAATTTCTGTCCAAAATAGCTTCTCAGGACTCGAAATTGAAGATAGTAAATTGACAAGTTTTCCAGAAATTATAGAAATTGAAAAGAAAACAGAGAAACGAAGTCGTAAGAATGAGAAGCGCCCTAATGGAAATCACCTAAACACTAGGGAATGTCCTGGCAATGCTACAACAAAACACCAAGACCCAGCCAAACCAAATGAGAAAATAACACTTGTCATTGGCGACTCCATGGTGAAAAACAATGATAGTAAGAAGATCAAAGGAGCTTGTGGACACAAATCATTCTGTCACTCGTATTGTGGAGCCAAAGTGAAGCAGATAGAAGACAAACTGAAGAGTGATGGTGATAGGAAATACGATAGTGTCATTCTTCATGTTGGCACTAACGACTTAGCCCATGCTGATGCTAACAAAGTGGCAAAGGATATGGATGATCTGATCTATGAGGTAAAAACCCACACAAAGAAGATTGCTGTCTCAAGTGTCATCTACAGGTATGATGGTCGAGTCCATTCTAATAAAATTGACCAGTATAACAAATTATTAGAAAACTTATGTATTAAGCATAAAGTTACTTTCATTAATAACAATAACATAGATGAGTCTCGACTAAATGGCTCAAAACTGCATCTAAACCGATTTGGCGATATAGCACTTGGCTATGCTTTCTGCTCCTATTTGAAATCACATAGAACCAAAATCCAAAGTATTTCACAGGGTTCTGTAAGTAGTAGGAATGACCATTTTTTATCCAAAGTTTATCATCATCGGACCAGAGACTGGAGAATTTATCTAAGCCATGTCAGGCGAATGATGGCATGATACCTAATGCAGATAATTTTAATGATATAAGCAGCGATTTTCACAATTGTCTTACTTCAGTCCCTAAAGAGAGAGGTTTTAAAATGGCTTTTCTAAATATTGTTAGTTTACCAAAAAAGATTGACGAAATAAGGTATTCGATGTCAGAAAAAAACATTGACTTAATTGCTTTCAATGAGACTCGACTTGATTCAAGTATAAGTAATAATATACTTCACTTAAGTGATTATGATATTGTTAGGAAAGACAGATCAAGAAGTGGTGGTGGAGTGTGTATTTACTTGCGTAGCTCCATAAACTACAAGTTAAGGCATGATCTGGTTCCTAGTGAACTAGAGGCAGTTTGTCTAGAAATTGTCAAACCATTTCTTGTGACAACAGTCTATAGACCACCAAATGCATCGGCAGATTTCTTTGAGCATTTTGAAAACTTAATCAAAGCTATTGATGATGAAAATAAAGAATTTTATATTCTTGGTGATTTGAACTGTGATATGTTAAAAACAGATGGTAATGAAAACATGCAGATAAAGAAAATTAAATCTCTATATGAATTATATCAATTAACACAATTAATTCAAGAAGCTACCCGAGTAACTATGACAACCTCCACCCTTATTGACCATATAATTACTAATACTCCAGAAAACGTTTGTGATTCTGGTGTTATTCATACTGGAATAAGTGACCATAGTTTAGTTTTTGCAATTAGGAAGATCTCTGTTGCTAGGAAAGTAGAACATACAGTTGAAATTAGAAATATGAAGAAATTTGATACTAAAAAATTTGTCGAGGATCTGAAACAACAACCCTAGCAAAATGTGTATTTCTTTGCTGATACTCCAAATGCAAAGTGGGAAATTTGGAAAATACTATTTTTAGAAGTTTTAGACAAACATGCACCTCTTCAACATAAAAAAATTAGAGCAAGACAAGTCCCTTGGATTACAAGTTCTATAAAGGAGCTCATTAATACAAGGGACAAGCTCAAAAGAAAAGCCATTATTACAAACCTCGAAAATGATTGGTTAAACTACACAAGAACTAGAAATAGAGTAAATATAGAATTAAGAAATGCAAAAAGGGATTACTATTCCACGAAGATTGCTGATGATAAGTCCAATCCTAAGCAGGCTTGGAAGACTATAAACAGTTTATTGGGAAGGCAAAACAAACCGTCAATTGTAAATGAGCTAAAACTTGGAGAAAACAGCCTAACAAACCCTAGAGATATTGCAGAGGGTTTTAATGATTATTTTTCAAATATTGGCCCAAATTTAGCTAGTCAGATCAATACACAAAATTTCAACTTTGAGACATATGTCAAAAATATTGAATCAGAGTTTGCTGCATTCCAGCCTGTCATGGTCAACCATGTCAATCAACTTCTGACTGGTCTTTCAAGCAACAAAGCAACAGGTGTTGACAAGATTTCTTGCAAAATTATTAAGATTGCTTCACCTGCTATTTCAGATTCACTAACACACATTTTTAATCAGGCCATTGCTCTGTCCTTATTCCCTGATGAATGGAAAACGGCTAGAGTAATACCGCTATACAAAAATGGCCAATGTAATGTGGCAGGAAATTACAGACCAATTTCTGTCCTGCCAGCCATCAGCAAAATTATGGAAAAAATTCTTTATGATCAACTATACTGTTACTTATCCAAATTTAGACTTTTAAGTGATGGTCAATTTGGTTTTCAAAAATTTCATTCTACCGCTACAGCATTATTGGACTGCACTAATGACTGGTATGCAAATTTAGACAAAAAAATGTTTAACCTAGTTGTCCAAATCGACTTAAAAAAATCATTTGATACAGTTGATCATCGAATTTTATTGAGGAAATTGGAGATATACGGTATAAAAGGCCAGGCTTTGTGTCTACTTAATTCATATCTCTCAAATCGAAGTCAGAAATGTCACATAAACGGATTTTTATCATCAGAGAAAGCAATTAGGTGTGGTGTACCACAAGGCTCTATTTTAGGACCATTATTCTTTTTATTGTATATCAATGATTTGCCCCAATGTTTATCAAAAACAAAACCACGGTTATTTGCTGACGACACAAACCTGACAGCTTCTGGCGTCTCTGTAACTGATCTTGAAGATGCAGTAAATTCTGATTTAGAAAATCTTAGAAAATGGCTAATTGCCAATAAACTAAGCCTCAATGTCGCGAAAACTGAATTTATGCTAATTGGTTCAAAACAAATGGTTAAAAATATTTCAAACTTCCAGCCAAATGTGGTAATTGAAAACAAACGGATTAAACAAGTGCATGAGTGCAAAACTCTCGGAGTGACAGTCGACCAGCATTTGTCGTGGAAAAGTAATACTGATATTATTTGCGGGAAAATAACATCGGGAATTTCTGCTCTTAGACGTTTAAAGGATTTTGTTGATAGGCAAACACTTCTTTCCGTTTATAATGCTATTATCCGCCCATATTTCGATTACTGCTGTGAAGTATGGGATGTGTTCAGTGAAACACAATCTAAACGACTTCAAAAACTCCAAAATAGAGCCGCTCGAATTATCATGAATATGAGCAATGATACAGATCATTCTGTAGCATTGAAAGCGTTGGGCTGGAAAACACTCAAAGTAGAAAGGAAGAAAGCCAAGGCAAAAATGATGTATAAGTTGTTAAATAATATGGGGCCTCAATCACTCACCAATTTATTCACTTATAAAGGTGAGACGACTAGCTATAATCTCCGAAACATTTCAGGTACACTTTGTTTACCGCAACCACGTACTAATAATCTAGAAAAAAGTTTAGTGTATGATGGATCATTTCTTTGGAATTCCATTCCTAAGGAAATTAGAGAGAGCAAATCCCTTTCTTCCTTTCAGACGAAAATCGCTGCTTACTTTGATAGTTAAAGTAAATGTGCATTGTAAATACCTCGCTACCACACTATATCTTACATTTTGTAAATAGCTTTTAAATATTTTTATGTATCTGTTACCTGCTTCACACGTTCCTCGTGGAAATCAGCTTTTGTTGACGAGGTTAGCGTGTTTAAATAAAGTTTTATCTATCTATCTATGAAGTTGCGACTTAGCTGAGATTTATAGGGTACACAGGGGTGTATATTCTTCTATAATTCCCCCCCCCCAAGGGGGGGAAAGGAATCAAAGGCTCTTAGGGCTAGGGAAGAAAATCAAAGAAGAGTGAAAAAGAAGGGAAGGAGAAAGGGAAAGGGAAGGGGAAGAAGGGAAGGAAGGGAAGAAAAGGAAAAGAGAATAAGAGGACAAATTTGCTAATGAAGGAGGAAAAAATATGAGGGGAAAGGAAGTGAAAAAAATGGACAAGGGAACCAATGCAAAAGAACTGAGAAACATTGGAATCACTCTGATAATACATGACAGAAGGCTATCAGGGGTGTATATTTTTAAATAGTTGTCGCCCAAGGCAGGCAGAAACGAAGTGTGTGAAAGGAAAAGAAGGGCAAGGGGAAGGCAAATGGGAAGGGGAGGGAGAGAAGAAAGTAAGGGGAAAAAGTAACAGGTTAAACCTCACGATTTTTCTCGTATGTGCATTTTTAGTCGCGCTTTCCATCTATGCAGGAGTTCTCACTAAACAAACTGTATAAAATTGTTTTCAAAAACAGTGTTGTACTGCTTTATAGGCAATAGCATGGACAATAAAACAAATACAGTTGTTTATTTTCACATATATTTCATTATCCATGTTTGGTAGAAGTATACCTAGCGACACTAGAAGAATAGAGTCACATTGCGGGAAAAATCATGGGACAAATTGAACAAATCTAATGAGGGGACTGAATTTTAATGAAATTAGTTTATATTCAATATTTATGTAATCATGTTGGCATGTGAATAAGCAATGGAAATTGACTGATTGGGGATAATTTTATGGGGAAGATAATCAAAGCCGAAAAGAGGGGGGGGGGAATAAAATCATAAGTCATTGAAGAATATACACCCCTGAGGGTACAAAATCTTTCTTGCGTCTTATTATACACAAGAACGGGGATTTTAGCTGTCTTGTATAATGGTTACCCAGGAGCGATTTATGTCATATTAGTCGCACGGAGTCCAAGGGCTTAATGCCATACGTAAATCTAAAGTTTCAAAGTATTGTATTTATCTGACTTAGTTCATTTTTAAGAAATGTTTCCAACGAGAAATCAAGAATATATCGACTTTCAAGGTTTTTTCAAGATTTATTAGCAAATTTCATGCCAATTAAAAAATGAACTTCATTAGACGAACTCGTTATATGCAATGCCCAAGCTCGACGCGTCTTACGCGTCTTACATGTTAAGTAAGCGTCTCAGTCGCGACTTTTTTGTGCCACATAAATGACCAGAACGTTTGTGTCACAGATGCAATATCGTACATCAAATTTTGTGTTAATTAGTGCTTTATGCACTTTTAATACAATACGCCAATGTAGAATTGATATTTTATGAAATTTCCGCCAGTTAGGCACTTAATTTACATCTTGATTGTGTCATATATTAAATAAACTTTGACCCCGTTCACACGGGACCGGATCCATGTGATCTCTACATCTAGTTCGGTCATATTTAATCTTACCACTTTTTACATGATACGCTTTAATTAAGTTCTGTAATATTATCACAAATTTAAGAGTCATGCTCGTCTTGAGACTTTTCAAATTGATATGGTGACCATACGGATCCGGTCCCGCGTGAACGGGGTCTTTGTTTCATTCCATAACCTCAGCACACCTTCAAATGTGTTGTATCTTGGATCCCCAGCTTTTCAGTCTTAGACAATAAGAACAGGCATTAAAACCAAAGATTGTTTGCTATTATTATTATTATTATTATTATTATTATTATCATTATTATTATTATATTATTATTATTATTATTATCCCTCTATTATTAGCCCTCGAGGGAGTCGGACGTGTTTTTGGTCGCTCCTGCAGGGTGTTAATGTTTCATCGATTTTGTTATTTGGTACAGATATTTTATTTTACTTGAAAGCTCGTTCAACTTTTTATCATACCTATTTGAATCTCGGACAAAATTTCCTGTCTTTCATGATGAGAACGGTAATATTCTGGCTGAGCGTGTTGGTTGTTTGCTCCTATTGTAACGTTGACTTTAAGAGCATTGGTCGTCATGTTTGGCGTTGTAAAGCGAAGCTTAATAGTCGGCAAAGTGTTAATGAAAGAAACGAAGAGCCTACGTTGATTGATCAGGGTGCAACGCAGGATACGGTCGATTCAAACGAAGCTGTGTTGAGAAATCAAGGGCGAATTTCGAATGTAGATCACACCCATTGTTGCTGTGGTAAGAAATGTAAAGGCTTGAGAGGTCTTAAAGCCCATCAAAGATCATGTCGATTTGTTAAAGGTATGAATTCTGAACTTGTATTTGAGGGATCTGATGTGAATGATGTTGAACATGATTTACCTGTCGATATTGAAAGCCTTATCTCGGATGATACTCCTGGTCTTAAACCGGGCGTTAAATTGCCTAAGAACGAAGCTCAATGGAGGGAAGCGGATTTGTATTTTAGAGCAGAATTGCCAATAAGCGAGATAAATGATAAATCAACAAACGAATGTACGATCAAGATGACAAATTTAGTATATGACTATTTCGCCGAAAATTTTGGAACAGTAAATAAGAAGAATCTCGATTATGAATTTGATATGAAGTATGCTAACTATACTAAGCAAGAGCTAAAACGGGAATTGAAATCGCTAAAGTGTCAACCAAATGCCGATGTAAATAACATTAGATACGTCTCACAATTATTACAAAGATTATCCTCTAGGAAAAATTTCACTTCTGATGTTAATTCCCTCAACGATGACGAACAAATTCGCAAAAATTTCTGGCGCTATGCGAAATTAAAGCTTGAGGTTGGTAAAAATATTTTACCGACTTTTAATTTGTCAAGTTGCACAAAGTATTTTATAAACATGTGGAGAAGCTTATTTCCCACGCTTACTTTTACCATGCCTGACTGGATACCCCCATTGTCGACTCCAACGCACCAATTTAATTCAGACCCTCCCACTTATGCAAGATTAACTTCAATCATCAGAAAAATGAAATCTAATAGCTCGGCTTGTCCGCTTGACCAATTCTCCATTATCTCGTTAAAACACTCTGCTTACCTCAGGACGTACTTAACTGCCATAATTCAGAACGTATGGATATCGGGTCAAATTCCGGAAGTGTGGAAGAAAGCGGTCACTATTTTAATTCACAAAAAGGATTCTCCTGATGATCCCCAAAACTTTAGACCGATTACTCTTCAGTCCGTTCCACTGAAAATCTTTATGTCGGCTTTGCGTAATACAATGTACGAATTTCTATTAAAGAATGGTTTCATTGAAAACAGCATTCAGAAAGGCTTCACCCCTGGTATGTCTGGTACCTTCGAACATACATCACACTTAGCATTTCTAATTAAGCAAGCCAAAAAACAACAGCGCTTCCTAACAGTGACTTTGTTGGATTTGAAAAATGCTTTTGGTGATGTTCACCATCGATTGATTCCTACGGTATTACAATATCATCACATCCCAGAGCATTTTCGTAAATGCGTTGAAAATGTGTACAGTGACTTTTATTCATCTGTAATTACTGATGCATATCAAACGCCTTTCATTAAAGTTAATAGAGGAGTTTTGCAAGGGTGTTGTTTTAGCCCACTGTTGTTCAATATGTTGATGAATACTTATGTTCAATATATAAAGTCTGAAAGATTTATTCAACTCGGCTTTACGGCATCCCAACCCCTTTTAAAACCTAAACACTGGTTTCAATTCGCCGACGATGCGGCAATCACAACTGGAGAAGAATATGAGACTCAAATTTTACTGAACGCTTTTACTGCATGGTGTTCATGGGCCAAAATGACATTGCGGATTGACAAGTGTAAATCATTTGGGGTATCTAAAGTGAATTCTACTAGCTCTCAGATTCTTCCTAAATTATATTTAAATCGAAGGTTGATTCCGTCAGTAAACCGTAATGAAAGCTTTTGCTATTTGGGACGTTATTATAATTTTGCTATGGATAATACAGATCACAAGCAGATATTGATCTCGGAGACTGAGGATATTTTGGAAAAGATTGATCGGCTTCCATTACACCCGACGTTTAAATTACAATTGTACATGAAATACTTGTTACCCAAAATATCCTGGCATTTGACAATCGCAGATATTGACAAGACTTGGGTCAAACAGACATTGGATATGATATGTCATAATAAATTTCGTGCTTGGCTTGAGATACCTCCTTGTGGCACTCTAGATATCCTATTTCTTTCCAAATCCAAATTTGGCCTGAATATAGTGGATATATCAACGAAATTTACGCAGAGTCAAGTCGTTTTGAGAAATAAATTAAAGAATTCGAGCTGTCCTGACATTCGCCAGGTATATGAAGCCAGTAGCACGAATACTAATGTCCAGTACGATCGTTATCTCAAGCCGAAGGGAGTTATTCGGGAAATCCGGGCTGAAAAAGTTGAAAACATCCAAAATCATTTAACTTCGCAAAGCTTAGTTATAAAATCTCTTTGGAAAGAAGCCTTTCCTGATATGATTAAAGACTGGCATGCCACCTTAGATAAATTACCAAAGAACATTTACAACTTTGTCACGAGATATTTAAACAATACTCTGCCAACTTTAAAGAACATGCTTCTTTGGAATAAAGCAACCAGCAATCTTTGTTATTCATGTTCAAACGTGCAAACCTTACAACATATTGTGTCATCTTGTAAAGTTCATCTGGAGCAAGGGCGTTATACCTGGCGTCACAACTCGGTACTTAAAAATCTTGTTGAGTATTTATCAAGTGTGAAGAAAGATTTAAGCTTTTATGCAGATGTTGACGGCTTTGAAAATCCATCAATAATAGCAGGTTTAGAAGTTCGACCGGATATGATCATTGTTAACACTACAATTCGAGCAATTTATGTCATCGAGCTGACTATTGGTTTTGAAACTAATATTACTAAAAACTGTGCTAGAAAAACTTTACATTATAAGGAATTTTGCAATGCTTTGAAGCAGCGATATGACACTGTAGAATATTTTAATTTATCAATGGGAGCTATTGGTGTATTTGGACTGGAGTGTAAAAAGATTTATGACTTTTTAGATAATGTATTAGGTTTAGATGTATCTCAAAGAAGCTTTATAGTTATGCGGAGTATGCATTAGGAGTACGTACTATTTATTCTGCATGAGAGACAGGAAATGGAATAACCCGGAACTTTTATATTGGTAATTTTGACTTTTAATATCTTGGTGTATATAGATTTAAAAAAGAATTTCTGTACCATAGTAACAGCCTGGATGCCTACATATTGTAGTGAGTGCAGGTTGTCATATTTTTAATAGTGTAAATTGATTATTAAATACATGTTTCCATTATTATTATTATTATTATTATTATTATTATTATTATTATTATTATTATTATTATTATTATTATTATTATATTATTATCATATTATTATTATCATTATTATCATTATTATTATTATTATTATTATTATTATTATTATTATTATTATTATTATTATTATTATTATTATTATTATTATTATTATTATTATTATTATTATTATTATTATTATTAGTTGTTCTTTCATCAGCTAAAATGCCCTACTAGTTATTTTAAGTATTTCTAAGTAAGTACCTGCCTTATTTTTAGCTATGGGGTTTTTTGTTATACTTACATTAGTCTGTACTTAAATATCACACTATTTCTTTAAATAATATTCAGAGCACCGTTAGAGCAGTGATTAAAGAAAAAGAAGAGCAAGATGGTTCAGATGCATTCAATCTTGAAGAAAGGTATTATATGACAATGAAGGGTAAAAATGTTTTTTTTTCTTAAACAAAATGCTCTAACTCAAGTTAAGGTTTCTCCTCGCATTTTAAAAAATGTAAATATTGCAGATTTTCACCTGAAAGGGCAAAGAATATCATAGTGATATGAAATAGTGCATAAGTGATAATTTAAGTCAAAATAGTACAGCATCTTTAAGAGATAATTTTTGAGGTGATTTGCCAGTTGCCAATACTGAGATGTGAACTTGTCACAATTAAAGCTGGTATCTATGGATTGTTTGGTCAGAAAATTTCACGAGGTTTAACTCCTGTGATATTTGCAAAGTAATCCTTAAAACCAATAAAAAGATACAATAGTTACCATTGTTTACGGCACATTCATCACCCAACCAAACATAACTCATGTCTTGCAATTATTCCATCTGAAATATACCCAAACCTAAATGTGGCAAGTGAAGCAGGATAATATACTCTTTCTATTTTTTTTGTGTACAGAGCGGATTCACCAACAAATCAGCAAAAGATCAAAACTATTGCCAAAGACGTTTACTTGGCTGAAAAAAGCATGGGAAAAAAGACTTCATTTGAAACAGCAAAAGGCCATTTGTTCCTGCAACATTAAGTATCATTTAAGAAAATATTATTTTTTTTTTGCATGCAAGGTGTTACATAATCTGATGAAACTAACCTGACTGATTCTAACTTTACCTGACATAACTCAATTTATTATTCTACATGTAGCATCACAAAAAATCCTAGTTACAAATCCTATTCAATACTAATATTTACACTTCATTACAGATTTCAGCATCAATGAGTGCATTCACACATCATAATTGTACATATTTCCATAGGCGTACGGGACCTCTGTCAACTGGGGGGGCTGTCATTTATTCCCCGAAAAAATTCTGTATCGCCCTCAAATATATATATATAGATATATATCCGAAGTCGTAATTGGATCCAGAAAAATTTGACGGTGTATATTGATGTAGTTACAGAAATTTTACTTAACTACAAGTGTTAAAAGTCGCTGACATTAATTAAAACTTGATACAATATCTTTCGGAAGACTTTAGATCTGAAATCTAAACGGCAAATTATTCATCGATACCTTTTTCATGAAGGCACGTTAAAAAAAATATGTATTGCGACCTTTTCGTTTTCCAAAAATATCAATCATTTTCTCCATATCTTCATTTATTACGCGATTGGCGTATCCCCTTTCAATATTTATCAGTGCTATGCTACAAAGCCTCTTCCCCATAGTACTCCTAAGGTACGTTTTCAGTCGTCGGAGCCCACTGAATGACCGTTCAGCCGAACACGACGTTGCTGGAATTACCGCTAAAATCGTAGCAACTTTTACGAACTCGGGAACCATTTCCAAAAGTTCGTTCTTGCAAAGAGTATGGATAACTTCTGAAGCCGTTTTTAAACTAGAAACTTTAGAATCATCGTTAGTATGTTTGAATTGGTCGAAAAGTCTCCTATCGGCTTCGATTAAATCATTGTCAAGATTATAGAAGTTGCCGACAAGTTCATAATCTGAATGTGTTGGTGCTTCCCCCAGTACAACCGCACCCAAGGCACATAACACATCTTGGTCGTTACTTTCGAAACGACTTCCTAGTTCAGCCAACAACTTGTCTAGAGAGTTGTGGTAGGTATTGATTCGGTGGTGCTGCATAGGTGTCATGACTTGATTGTTCGATGTTGTTGACTCACCAACGAGACCTTGCAAACGGCTGGAAGGCTTCCTTCGTGGTACACGCGCATCCCTGAATGTAACAAAATCAGAATTCTTGGTCCACGATTTGATGTCTTTGTATAGCTGATCGGCCGGTTTCCAAATTAGTTCGTAGGATTCGTCGCTGCGGCATTGTTTCAAAGTCTTAATAGTTAGTGTTGCGTTTCTTCGGGCATTAATAACATCGACATTCTTTCCTTGTAAATAACTGCTAAGGGCATTGGTGTTTGACAAAATGACTTTCAAAATGCATAGCCCAAGAACAAACTCAAAGTCGCTAATGGTGTTAAGGAGACTTCTGCTATCGGTATAGGTCTTCGGATCTTTGTCGTTAGCGAGTAAAATTAGGGCTTTCACAATTCGCTCCATCTGTTCTGTAACAGCCTTGACCGCTTCCCATCGACACGACCAACGAGTTACACTCAATGATTTAACTTCAAATGATCGAGTTCTACTTCAATGTCCCGGAACATGGTATGACGTTTCGCACTTGCCTCAAGCAAATTGTACAGGCTTTGAATAGTTCCGAGTGCATTACGGAGTGGTTCGACTTCTGACATTGTGTCTTGCAATGCTAGGTTAAGCAGATGTCCGTAGCAATGTACATATACAGCAAATGGGGAACAGTCCTTCATTCGCGCAGCTAGTCCCTTTTCTTTGCCACTCATGTTAGCTGCCCCGTCGAAACATTCGCCAACAATATTCGTCGCATCCAAGTTGAGATCGGAAATTGCCTTTGTGATAAGATCGTATAGCGCTTTACCGTCGGTAGTTTTGGTTTCGTAAAAGCCAACGAATGCTTCTTTTTTAACACCATCGGCGACGAAGCTGAGGCACAAAGAAACCTGTTCAGTTCGACTGATGTCAGATGTCTCGTCAACGATCACGCCAAATGGCCCACATGCAATACAATCCTGCTGAATTCTTTCTAATATGAGATCGGCTAATATTTGAAGAATTTCGTTCTGGATAGCCGGCGAAGTCCATTGTACATGCTTTTCTAACTGCGACTTCAACATGTTTTCAAGCCACGGAATGTCTCTGCATCGGAAATGCAGATGTTCCAGAAAATTACCGCGGTTTACGTCAGAAAAGCTTCCAAGATCACCGCGTTCTTCTTCATGTCCTCTTTGCGCGATATTCTGTTGGCTCGTGAAGAATAGCGATTCCATTATGACTTTCAAATATTTCCAATTTTTTTCAACATACTCTTCGTGAGCGCTGTGAAGTTGTTTTAGAACTGATGTTTGTTGCCGCAAATTCGAGCGATATGCTATCCATTTTGTCATTGCTTCTTGATGACTTGCACTCATGTGGTGTTTCTTGAGCCGTTCCGTTTTCTTCCAGTTGGTAAATTTGAACGATCTGTCATTCATAAAGCGTTCACAAGCGAAACAATTCGCCTCGTGATTGGCAATCGAATAGCTCAGCCAGGAATACTGTTTGTACCATGCTGACTGGAAATCACGCTGGAAATCTTCATTACCGAATGTCCTAGGATTATATTTGCTCAACACTGGTTGTTGGGGGGCTTCTTTGTCAGATTTCGGTATCACTGGATTGTTAGCTTCGTTCGGTTTACTTTTGTTCTTGTTTATCTTTGACGACTCGAATACTTGATCATGCTCTAACGTTTCAGAGCAACTCGATTGGGGAGAAAGGTTCAATTCGCCCATATTATTAGACAGGGACCGCGGAGGAGGGGGGGCCCGGGGGCCTTGGCCCCCCCAATAATTTTCCTGTGATTGATTGAATGGCGGTTAATTATAACCAGTGCTACTTGACGTTTTCCCAATAAGTAGCGTTACAGCTCCGGTCAAGAGCACCTCATTAACATTTTGGCTGTGATTTTGGGAAAACGCACTCTGACATCCAGCAAAAGGAGGCAAAAGGATTGGCGTCGAAAAAACATACACATATTTTTTCCAATATTTACTAATAAAGAACGAAAAAAATCCCAACAATAAACATGAACACGTCGCAACCACAAGACAGTTTAAGAAAAAAAGTAAAAAAATTTAAAAAAACCCGGAAAAAAGTTGAAAAAGAACGAAGCAAGAATGGGGACTCGATTGTTGGCCCAGCCCCCCTCGCCGCCCCTGGAAAGCTAAGCATTCGGCCCCCTCAATTCAAAAATTGCTCCGCGGTCCCTGTTAGACTGAGAATCGTGCACATTATTTAGGCACGAATCCCAATCAAATGCTGGTGAAGATGTTTCACGTGTTGTTGCAGCGGCATGAAGTTCATGTGTTTCGTTACTTTCCAACGAGCCCCAATTAGTGCTACATGTCGGGACATCTAAAGAATTCGAAATTTCTTTTAGACTATGACACATCCGACTAGATTAAATTAGCTTCAATTTTAGAGAAATCAGAGTATTAATTAACTCTTTCTCCTTTTGTCCGACGATGTAACAAAACGCAAGCGTTGTCCTAAAGTTTACTAAAATAAATTGAATACAATTTTCTCTTCACATATTTGAAGTTTTAAAATGATTTAGAAACCTCTAAATTCCTTACTTTTCAAGCTTTCCAGCGATACCCATATCAGCTGTCAAAACACAATACACACGCGAAAATATCCGATTCTGACTTCCAGCCACGTTTTTATATTCTAACATAACTTAGCATAGGCGCCCAACTATGCTCGCATGCAGTGGCACGCACGCACGCGACTGCCTATTATTATATAGATAGACAGTCGCATGCGTGCGTGCCACTGCGTGCGAGCATAGAGACAGTCGCGTGCGTGCGTGCCACTGCGTGCGAGCATAGTTGGGCGACCTATGAACTTAGTATGTTTTCAAAATCAATACGTAGTGTAAAAAATCCAAGGAATTCACTCAATTCAGACTTACAACATGCGAAAGAAATCTATATCGACGATTATTTTGCTGAAAATTTCATTCATTTTGGCGACGCATATGCTTCGCAACGTCCATTGTTCACCAGTGTCAGTGACTTCAAACTTCAATTCAACTGGAAGACTATTCCAAGTTTCCGCACCTCTGTAGCCAAATGATTTTTTCATAGCATTAGTGTTTGGCATTGGCAATGCGTAATTATATTCTCTTTGTCAGTGAACGATTTTGGTAAGGGCTGCTGAGAAAGAGTAAGATTGTACACTCAGTTAAATTTCATTAAGTTTACCTTCTTGTGATCTATCTGCAGCACATCGAGATGAAATTATGATATCTTTCGAAGAATCACAGTCTAGTTTAGCTCCTTTGGCTACGGGTTCCTCGTCTTCTTTTCCCGTGAAGTTTAGCTTAAAACTGGATAAAATTCTAATTTCTGGCCGATGTGTTTACTACTTTTTGCATGGCGGCCCGTATAATCGGAGTCAATAATTTTACCGCATCCAGAACAGGTGACACGAGTACGGTAAGAGTGCTTTTGACTCTCTTGACATCGTTTAGAACGTTTGCCTTCCATGTGTATTTGTAATCTCGTACTCCGGTATTGAGATTTTTGAACCACACAACATTTTTTCGAGGTGAAATAAACAACCTTAAACGTTCTGACGTCACGTCACGCCACGCCATCCCTTCCCTTCGACTTCCGCCTCGTATAAATTAATTATAGAAGCGATCATAAATGCCAAGTCTACTGTTTTTACTTATGTCCGTTGAAATCTTTCCGACGACAAATGCAGAAATTTAGTTTCAACACAGTACTAAAACACAACGAAAGATTTTATTTTTACAATTATTTATTTATTACAATGTGTGACAATTCCTTTGTCTCAGCGCCCAAATTCCCCGAAACTTGGCAATAAATTCCCCAAAAAACTGGCAGTTCCCGAACTTTGGGGGGGGGGGGCTGCAGCCCCCCCCAGCCCCCCCCGGCTCGTACGCCTATGCATATTTCAAAGCAAGATATCTAGTATACAGTATATGACTTGAGTCTTCCATTTATTTAAAGAAAACTAACTTGTAATCGCACCAACCTGTATTTTAAAGCAAGATGTCTATATGTGTCTTGTATTAATTCTAACATATATAACCAACATGTGATGGTACCAACCTGGCTCGTGTCCTGATGTGTCGTCTGAATGCACACAGGTTAGCCATTGCATGTAACTTTAAATACTGTATTTCAAAGCAAGATGTCTATATGTGTCTTGTATTAATTCAAACACATATAACCAACCTGTGATGGACCAACCTGGCTCGTGTCCTGATGTGTCGTCTGAATGCACACAGGTTGGCCATTGCATGTAACTTTAAATACTGCATTTCAAAGCAAGATGTCTATATGTGTCTTGTATTAATTCAAACATATATAACCAACCTGTGATGGACCAACCTGGGTCGTGTCCTGATGTGTCGTCTGAATGCACACAGGTTGGCCATTGCATGTAACTTTAAACAGTGCATTTCAAAGCAAGATGTCTATATGTGTCTTGTATTAATTCAAACATGTAATTATAACCAACCCGTGATGGTACCAACCTGGCTCGTGTTCTGATGTGTCGTCTGAATGCACACAGGTTAGCCATTGCATGTAACTTTAAATACTGTATTTCAAAGCAAGATGTCTATATGTGTCTTGTATTAATTCGAACATATAATTATAACCAACCCGTGATGGTACCAACCTAGCTCGTGTCCTGATGTGTCATTTGAATGTATGATTGCTAACCTTAATTTTAGACGTCTAGAAGCAATTTTTCATTGCATAACCTTTGCTGTGGAACAATTGAAAAGTGCTTGCCTTTGTTCCATTTTGGCTCCATTGTGTCCTCATTTTTTTGTCTGAATGCACTCAAATTGACCAGCGATTCAAAACAATACTGTAAGTAAAGGAAGGTGTCTATGTATCAATTCAGACATGACTGACTGCACCAATCTAAAAATAAAGCTTTGAAACGTTGTCTGATCTTAGCACCGATCAAGTTGTTGTATTGTCATTACGTAGTACAGCAGACTGAAGATTTATGTTTTAGATATATACATGTAATTATTTTAAATTGAAAGCATTCCAATTTATTTCTGGTACATTGTAGAAGCCGTTAAAATTCACTTCCAGTCGCGAAAAAAGTTAGTACGGAATCCAGTTACACCAAGGAAGAAACAGAGAATGTGTATCCGAAGTAGAAGAGAAAGGGTATTTTGTTTTTAATGCTGTACTAAGACCTCATAAGTGTTCTTATGTATTACTCCCGTTGGGCGGAAGGCATAATTTTCTTTTCCTTGAGGTGCCTGAGATTGAATTGAGTCAGTTAAATAATTTAATGAGATGCTGTATAATCAGGAGTGCAACAACCATGTTGACTTAATACTCATTAGTTGTCCTAATTCTTCACCAGAAATTAACTGGAAAAGAAATTACTGTCATTACGTGACTGAATTTAATTTACATTGCAGTTATTGGAAAGAAGATTAAAAGTGGCTACTGAGGAAGAAAAGAAAGAGTTTGGACCTGCTCTCAAACTTGAGTATATGTCTGAGGATGAAGATACTGCGGGTGGCGATGGTTGGCGTCACCTGCAGCTGACTTGGAGGACTAATGAGGTGACGCAATTTTTTCGTACGCTGGACAACCGAGCAAACAGGATGAAAAAAGACAACCTAAAGGAAAGGACTAAAAGAACGTGTTCTGGAGTTTAGAAAAAACGCGCGCCAAAGGATGCACCTACATGGGCGGTAAAGCCTACTAGCAGGAACGAACTTCCACGTCCTGCATGTTCAACCAGAACTCGTGGCGGTGGAATTCGAACGCGTGGGGGAGGCAGTGGTCGTGGTGCGGAAACAGAATCGAGATCTTCTGCACGAAGAGCAATTACCTACTCAGCAGACGATGTTGTCAATTCTTTAACTGAATAATAAGTAGTGCAGTTGAAACAAACTGATACAATAAGGTTTCACACAAAGCTCTATGTAGCCTAATCTCAGATACTCTTTGTAGGCTCCGGCTACAACGAGTGTTTGACATTAGGCTAAGCTTTATGGGGCATGTTTGTGATTTGCATAATAAAACAAACAACAGTGCGTGTAAGAGTGAAATTAAAAGAACAATTAGCCTTTCCCATACTATGCGGCCAGGTCTTGGCTCCAAACTTAATCTTACTTCTTTATTCCTTAATGGGTGATAAAATTTTGAATTAAATTTCGAATCGTACTCGCAGAAAATATCCCCTCTTTCATCGCATATTTTCTTGGCTTAAAACCAGAGAGTTAGCAAACAGTTGGCTGACAGAAATACGCGATGTTTCAAATTTTGTTACCTCCCCCCCCCCCGAAAAAAACTAAGTAGGCTTCATTCAATAATTGTACCACCCAAAAACTGCGGATTTAGGATATGGTCGCATAGTGTGAAACTGAATTCACGTGATTCAATAGGCAGTCGTAAGACAAACCATTTTCTGCTTAAGAAAAATGTACGAACTTCTGTACTGTACGAAAGTTATAATTGATTTCTTGAATTCTTGTATATTTTGCATGGTATAATAGCACTATTTAGAGCAATTAGATCAGAACGTGATGCCTGCTAAATTTAGATCAGAAATTCTCCACAAAAATTATGGGCACTTTAAGCCGAGAGTTTAAAAAAATTCCTGTCGAAATAATCAAATGCCTGTCGTAAACTAGTATATTTTTTTAATTGATTGCACACAGTAGCAAAGCCAGCTCGACAATTTGGTCATGCTATGCAAATTTAAATCATTATCATTATTGATTTCTTTAGAAATTGATTCCTTTTATAGTCTGTAAACACAAAAAAATTTGCATAGCATGACCAAATTGTCGGGCCGGCTTCGCCACTGATTGCACAACTTATTTTCTTCAATTAGGCCGTAAGCAAGTATATTTTTTAATTGTTGCACAATTAAAATTTATGTATGTCAATTTTCTTTCTCGAGCACATTGAATTTTGAAATTTTGACTTTGAAGGATTGACTTCTAAACTGAGTTTTAGTTATATTTCACACTAATTTTTTTAATTTTTATAATGAACAGTAGCTTGATTTTTTTACTAATTTCAATTATATCTATTTAATTTGTTATATATTTAATTTGTTATTGCTTTGTTTTATCTCATTTCTCATGGCGTGTATGATGAACTGTATAATTGTGGAACTATGGAATTGTGTGATAATGAATGCTAATGCTAATGTATATTCTAGTGTCCATGTTTATTCGTGTACACAGATACTGTAGTCGATTTGAATATTGTAATATGATCTTGCTGGCTATCTGTTGAAGTTTTTGCATTATTTACATATTGAACCGATGTCTAATTTTGGCCTCACTTGTATACTCTTAATTATTTGTAAAGGTTAAAGATGGAAGAATAACGTATGTCGGAGTGTGTTACTCTGCATTTGGCCGTTTATACTGCTTTAACCAGATTATCTGCATCGCTCTTTGGCCTCTTCTGTAGTTGCTGGGTGGGGTAGTTGTAATAAGATCACATTTCTCTACTGCCCCATTCGAGCTGATCAAATGCCTAATTACATTTATATATTACGTTCGTGGAGAATGAATATTCATTCGAGCAATTAACCTTGGCTAGCGCGTGGTTATTATATTTGCAGTATAGTCGTGTATCTCAAGGTATGTTACTATTAGAATAAGATTTAACTGTTGGACTACTATTACACTTAAACCTGACAAATTCTGGCGATCACAGACCAGGTGTTTAAGAATATATTTAAATACTGTAAAAAATACTTTAAAGTGATATTTAAAACACGAGCAGGAGTGCTTCATCAGGTTATAAAACGCGAGGGGCAGCCGAACGTTTTATACCTGATAACGCATGAATTGCGAGTATTTTGAATAGCATAAAAAACGATCAATTTTATGCCCTAAATGCCCAATTTTATGCCCTGTTGTCACTTTGTTTGCGAAAGAATTTTCAATACAGATGATGTATATGCCGAAAAAATCGAGGCAGAAATTTTGTGAAAATTCACGTGTGTCTTTATCAAGTATAAAGACTCCTTCACAGCTATGATTTCCTTTGCGTTTTGTCCTTGAATTATTGAGTTTTTGAATGGTATAGCAAATAAACTGTAGAACCTGAACATTGTAACATTTCCCCCCATTTTATGGAGTTCACGGATCAGAATAACACGTTGTGAAGTCTGATCATTAACACCAGCGCTATATATACTTCCATTTCGCTGCAAAAAATATTTTGACGACACCAGTGATTAAATTAAATATTCCACCAGCTCTGCTTCAAAAGACTCTTTAATATCAATTATAATTAATTGTATAATTAGGTAATATAATTTCAAATCTCATCTAGCGAGGGGGGGGGGTCAAACATAATAAGAGTCAGAGTTTTTTCCTTAGTTTATGATACAGATATTGCATGTCCATCACCTGCCATATGTAGTGAATGGTAATACAGTATATTCACGTATTTACAGCAATCTTAAAAAGCAATAAAATTTCCAGGTACTACTGCCCAACTACCAAATGCGTTCAGTGATTTAACCTGCATCATATCGTAGGCAATAAGCAACAAACTGGAGTTTGTTGAAAAAAAATTATTCCGAGTAACAATGTAATTTTTCACGGCCATTGATTGTGGGAACTAGTTTTAAAGCTAACAAAGTTAGCATGGTTAAATAAAGTTTATAATGATCATCGGGCCCCCATCATCATCAGCAACCGATTTCTCTTTGCCGTCATACATACTGTACATAGCTACTACAGTACATACGGTAATTTTAATGCCATGCAACAACCATGTATTATTCGTCTGAGTGTTGTAGAAATCAGTCATCATGGTTAAATTTTACATGTACGCGCATTGTATATATTAACCATGCATATTACAATTAAGTTGTTCTAATCTACTGAATACTACCAAGCAGTCAGTCAAGCGTGTTTTTATATTCAAACTTATTTTATCAGCCGAATATTCAACAAAATTTAGAGATTGTTTGCGCTGGTAGTATTTGAACAGTATTCTGCTTCGGAATATCTAGTGTATCTTATTCCGACGTATTCCGCGCAGAATACTATCAGTATTACAGATATATTCCGAGCGAATATGCCGGAATACCCCAGAATATTACTAATATTCCTTACAGTATTCCGAAGTATAGAGGTCGGAATATTCGACTTTTCCCCCAGTGAAGTTAAAGAGATTAAGCTCGTCACAGCCATTGAAAAACAGTGGAAGTTCGATGAAAGTACAATGTGCTGTTGTCTTACCTTCAGTGCTGATGTTGTGACAAAGAACTTAAATTTGAACTTAAATTTCTCTATCAGAAACCACAAATGTCTCAAAACTAAAGAAGCAAAAAAGAATTTGCTTCTAAGTTTAAGTTTATTCTGACAAACATAAAATTGTTTAAAAAGAAATCTTATCAAGAAAACTGCATTTATTTCAAGTAAATTTATCTCAAAATTGTCTTTGAAAATGGTTTAGAACACTTTTTTAGAGGATCTAAAAATAGAAAATAGCCTTGCTATTCTGTTCTGTAACTGGAAAGTAGTCACAAAATATCCTGGTTCCACCCCTGGTGCACAACAAATATACAATGACACAGACATCAATTTTGGAGGGATGGAAGGAATATTTTTTATCAAAAGGGATAAATATATAATTTTAATAATTATTTAAATACTTGCTGTATATACTGTACATATTTTTCCTTTGTATTGTACATTGAAAGTACAGCCAATTGCTTCCTAAATACTAACAGTTATTCACCTTTTGTTCATACTTGAATCCAAAGTTGATCCATAAAATGAATTATATACATTTTTCATTGGTGTTAATACATACAATGCATACCATATTAACTGACTGTATTTAGCCACCGGGGGGCTTACTATTTTTTGCTATCTTCTGAGTAGGGACTTGTTGAAGGGGCGGGGGGCTAAGTAGAGGATGCGGGCTTAATAAACTTTCACAACCAAAATTGGTTGTATGAATATACTATATTACACAACAGATTCCTCTATGTAAGTTGTTATTAGTAAATAACCAGTCCCAGGACCAAGAGGGTGGGGACATATTTCCCTTTTTCAATCTTCTAAGTGGGGGCTTCTTCACAGGGGAAGGCTAAATAGAGGCTAAGTAAAGAAAATATGGTAGATATAAATAAGTGTTTAGGGCTTTGCCTAGTAAACAGATCAAAGTTATACTAACAATTTTAAACCCTTTTAAAACCCATGTAGATCCCATCTTCAGCAGGGAAAATATGTCGGATGGTAAGGACCACACAAGATGGACAAACTCTTCATTGCCCTTTCCCAACTTTTTATAACGCCATATATTGCCTTGATATATTGCCTGTATGCTGCTTTTCGGTAACTGTTTGTGGAGTAATTGGGTTCATCAGCCCTGATGTCGCACCTGGCTCTGATTGAAAATATTAGGACATCTCGATCAGTGCATATATTTCGAAAAGTTACAAATGAAGTAACGCATCGGACCTTTCCGCAGCGCTTGTTTTCCTCTGCAGTTGGCATTGGACGACATATACCACATGTACACCAGTCTGGTCTTTCTTGAGGGGCAGGTGGGAATATATCACCACCACTGTTGTGACTACCACCTTCCTTTACTACCAAGGCTTCCTTTTCCATTTGCCAATAAATCTAACAGAATGCAGTTTTTCTGAGCATCATTTAGAGTGGCAATAAAGGCCTACAATAGAAAATACGAATTTATTACTAACATGCCAGTCTGCTAACATAATCCAACATGTACTGTCAAGTTTGTGTTTTTAGAGGAAAAATTAAATGGAAAAACAATATACCGGTACGTGGGTAAACTAAGCGCTAAATAAAATTGGGAAGGTTTTGTAACAGTTGTGATTGCATTCGTTGCAAACATCCTGATAAACAAATACATGAAATAATGTATAGTGATCAATAATTCATATTTCGAGATGCACCAATATGCAAATGTACGGGTAAATGGAAAATGAACCTTCGTACCGTAATTTCTTGTCTGGCATTTTCTACATCCGCTTGATGACGTTCAAATGCAGTTTTTCCTGCGTTAACATTATTTGAAATTTTCGTTGTAGAATTTGCCTTGTTTTTACAAACTGCCTTCTTTGTTCCACAACAACATTTCCCTTCAACACATTGCAAGCTTTTGTCTCGGCATGGACAGCCTCGCTTCTTCCCGCCACTTCCTCAGCTACATGTGTTTTTGCAACTACAAAACTATAAAACACAGTACGTTATTTATAGTATTGTATGTTTTCGGGTGGCAATTAGCCCAGAAATAGAATATACATGCAAATTTATACCTGAGTTTGACGAGATTCTATTCTTTCGACTGCAGCTGCTGCGTTTATAGTAGGTGCATTGCTTGTTTCTTTGCTTTCCGTACATTCACCATCTAAATTTGTGATTGGCGAGCCGTAGCAATTTAAATTGTCTTCGAAATCATACACAGACGGGGCCAAATCACTATCAGTGTCAGAATCTGACATTTCTATGACTACAGAGAACTTTAATTTCACGCTATTGCATTTTACCAACACGATGTAGTGCAAGTCCCGTCCCCCTCCCTCACGGGGCAAAAAATTAAAACATAAACAAAAGCGCGCTATGCATCCTGGTTGACACACACTCTTTAAATACATATTAGGGTGAAAAGTGATAGCCAAGCAGATGATATAAGATTAATGGGGTATTTTGAAAAACACTACACAATGAGCAAATTTGGGGGGATATACATGTAAAGCCTGAAACAAACAAGGATAAAAGTGGATGAGAGTTAATTGGCAGTCAAGCAACCTAGTTGGTTAGCTGTTCTTAACCCTTTCCTAACACTAGATTATGTACTCTATTTAAGTTAAAACATAGTTGGAAAACTCATCGAACACTTATTTTGTTAATCCAGAGGTTGAAATGTCCCCTGTGACAACTTTCATTGATTTACATACTCGTTTGACAGGGGGCTTGAAACAAGAAAGGCATAAAGAAAGTGGGTTCACAAAGGATTAACAAACAAGGGGGAATTTTGTTTTTGACCAATCAGCACATTTGTTTACTTGGCGCTAAGCCAGTCAGAATGCATAGATGTACTACTTCCGGTTTAGACACATTTTACATACAAATATACTGTCGTAAATAATACTCTAGGGGCGCCTGGTTTTTGAATTTTTTGGACATATTCTGACGAAATCCTATAAAATAGATAGTTTTCTAAAAAGTCGCCACTGGGATTTGCATTTCATCGCTTAGTTTGGAATTACTCACATTTATGAATTTATGAATGCGACTAAATACCATATATGGTCATCATATGACAGGAGCACATGTTTTTTGTTGAATACCAATACAGTTTATTCGCTATTAACGGTCCTAAACAAAGTTTTGGAAAGGAAACAAAATACAGCATGTATAGTTTAATTCTTTGAAGAATGCTCAAATTCAAAAGTTTTCATTTTGTCAAAAAAACCCAGCAGCATTTTAAAACTGATAAGCTTACCTCTTCCCCAGTTATCTTAGTACAAATACAATGCAAACTCTCCCAGACCGCGTCGAAATCCTCTTCTGTACAAAGGGTACAGACATATTCTACAATAATCACGTCCCAGTTCTTCTTTATACTTAGACAAATCAAAGAATTCTTTGTGTCCCACCGGCATAAACAATGCCTTGGTTTCCATCTTCGTATAAAAGGACACATTCTTTATCTTGCGTCAGATTAGAATAATACGCACTCCGCTTCAGTCTCCCCTGTTTCTAAAATACTCGAGTATGTGGAACATTTTTGAATTCTGATCGGTAGTCTTTTTCCCCAAACCTTTTTCAGTTGATTGTCTTTACTTTCGATTAAACCAATGTTTATTGTAACAAGTTCATCGTTATTCTTGCGCCCTTTACTGTTGAGTTTTCTTTTCTTTGTTTGCTTTGTTTGATGAATTCATCTGATCTTTTATCTTTAAGCCATTCCGTAAATGATTTTGCTTTCCCAAACGTTCCACTACCACCTGTATTCATCGGGCTCGTCAGGCTTCTTTCAGTGACAGTGCTTTGCAGTGGCTTTGAACTTGAATTCTTTGTATCGTTGTTTGCAGTAATTTGCTCAGATTTAACTGCGCCTTGTTCGTGAAAAGCCACCAAATGTTTACAAGCTAAGCAAACAGATTGGGGCGTCACATTCGTGCCTGTGTTCAGGAAGACTTGGCAATTAAGATCGCATGATTTTTTGTATAGACACTTTCCATATGCAGCCATTTTTGCACTGTTCATTTTTGCAAAAATATTTTCTGGAAAACGTCAAGAAGTTTTTTTCGCTTGGCCAAATTTGTCACGAGAAAAAATTTTGTCACAACAAAAAGTTGTCATGAGAAAAAATTTTGTCATGTGATAAAATGTTTTGTTTCGCGAAGAAAGAATTAGTCATGGCCAAAAAATAATAACTTGTGTTCCAAAACTTAGGTTTTGTTGCATGAAAAATGTTTTGTCAAACTCAAAAGAAAAATGTTAACATGACACTTGTGGGCCATCGTAGCTATAGGTAACTTTGATAGACTGGAGACGGCAACCATTTGGCAGATATTATAGGTATCGAAGATAATGGGATGAGCAATGGCAAATGCGTTGAGAAGTTCTTGTTGCACATGCTCAAACTCTATTTCTTCTTCCGATGCTAGCAAATCGTCGATGGATTCTTCATCGTCATCAGCGGTACTTGAACACGTGGCAGAAAAAGATTTCTTAGCTGACAAATGGAAAAAAAAGCCAGAAATCTGTTTTGATGTGAGGTAGCTGTTAGCATCAAACAGGAAAGATCCATTAGAATCCCGTGTTTTTCTCATAGCATTGGATACCTGTTCCAGATCTGCCTTTCTTCCTGTTTGCTTGCCAAGAATGAACAAGTCTGCTAGGTATTTCTTCTGAGCTTCCGTAAATCCAGGGGCGGATCTAGGGTACATCCAATAAGTCACCTGACTGACGTATTTTTTGCAAAGAAGTAATAATTTATTATTTTGAAATTAGAATAATTCATGTATTTATAATATGAATTTCATGTCATAGTCCAGTTACGTGTTACATGCTTCGTTTTGAGAAAGTGATATGCTTATGGAGAGCAGCGGTGAAACACCAGAGTCTCGCCGAAGTGGGTGACCGACTCAGTCTCGAATCGGCTCATTTGATTGGTTTATAGACAATCTGGACTGAGTTGGACTGATCTGTGGGGTGGTCTCACTTATTTGTACCTTAAGGGAGCCTATATCAATCCATATATTTTGTTATGATTAGTCAGTTTGAAAATATTGACTATTTCTATTGGCTAATTTTTTGGACTGATTCAGACTTATTCGCAGCTGGGGGTATCAGTCACTGAAAATTGCAAAATTCAATTCATGCAAAGCAGTCCTTTTCATGCTAATCTTTTATTCGCATACACGAAGATTCATAGTTGACTTGAGAAGTTATTTTATGATGTCGAGTAGTGATTTGTACGCTGCTGTTCGAAATGCGATTTTGGAAAACAATATAGAAGCCCTCAAGCAGCTCAAGTTGTCTTTAAATGAGGATTATCATGCGGCATCGACAATATCGAGCAATAAAAGCTTTGAGTACGGGCTTCTCAGCTGAAATATATGTGCCTCTCAAAGATTGTGGTGGTAATCCAAATAATAAAGGAAGAGTGTGTACTGCTATAAGGTATGAAAATATAACAAAATGAATAAACATGATATTAGCTGCAATATTATTCGTATGACAAATGCGAAGTTGAAATATGACACGGCAACATGCTCTAAAATATACATTTTGACTTCAAATACACAAATTCGTCTGTTCGATGTGCAACTTGCAATACTTTATAGGCTTATGGCATACTTCACCATGACCCATTGCGCCTAGAAGCCTCAGGAGAAACTTGCCAAGTTGGGTGTTATAATTATATTTTGTGAAATTTGCATTTTCTGAAATATCTGCGTTGAATTAATATAGTTAAGTAGCATGCACGTGTTTATTTATAAGCATATTGTATGTATAACATGTGCTACGATTTGTATTGAATCATTTTATGTTCTCCTTTCTTAATTTTAAATGAGGGATTTTATGTGTCTAAACCCTAAACAACTTGAGAATATAATTAATATTTTACTTAACAGTTTATAAAGCCTATTAAGTTTACATGATGCTCTTTGTAATTTGACCCTCTGTTTATATTAACTGATTTAACTCTCAAATGGTGGTGCATTTTTTAGATCAGAAGCTTCAGGTAATTGCCTCTACAGTTTTGTGTCGTTGATTCTGGTAGGTGATAACAGTTGGGTACCCATTTTAAGAAAACTTACTTCAATTGAACTGTTTATTAATGTTGAATTCTATTCTCAACATCCATTATTTTCAACTATTGTGGAAAAGCATTGTGAATCTCACAACACTTTAAAGAATCTTTAGCTTTGGTCTGTATCACAAGACTGTTTGGATTCAGGTTTGATGACTGAAGACCTTGTAAAAAAGGAAGCTAGTTTTTAAACTGCCATGATAAGAAATGGTCCTCATTTCTTTGTATTTAAGTCTTATGTTATAGGGAATTAAGATATTCAAACATACTACCCAGATTCAGGGGAACTATGCCATAAACTAATGTTTAACTCTCTAATACATCCAAGAAACCCTGCTAAAGTATTTTCAGATGTTCTTCAGAGCTTATTTTGTCATGAAGGTATTGTTGAACCTGGTGAAAGTTTTCATCCTAACCATTTTATTCCTCTAGTTTTTTTATTCCAGCAAACTTAAAAGAAAGTGTCTAAGTGCAATTAGATCAGTATTATGTCAATGTAAAATCAATACTTTAATTATTTAAAGATTTTGATAAGAATGCAATCATGACTTTGACCTTGGCTTCCCATCTTAGATAGATTGGTGCCCAAAACATCACAGACAATAATACTATATTGCATTATGATATCACTAATTCTCAAGAAGTGAGTGCTTAGAATTTCAATGAATTGTCACAATTACACAAATGTAACTTTTTTAACATGAACAGTATCATTATGTATCTGAGAATTTGTAATCAAACATTTTAGCAAGACAGGTTAAAAAGTAATTTTTTAACTTGTCATCTTCCTCATACAATAATTAAGAATTTATTTTAAACAACTCTATTCATCAGTTTTTGAGTCTTACTAATTAGCTGGGTGGTAAAGGGTTAGAATTGACCAGGATGGTGTGAAGCCTGAGCAACTTCACATCCATGAAATGTCCCAAATGGTCACCCGTTTCAAGCCAAACTCCTGCTGCCAGTAGCAGAGGTGTTAAGGTGAATGTCTGGCACCTTTTAACCTGGCTGCTCATCTAGAGCTGTCCACAGTGGCGTAGCTAGCCCGAAAATTTGGCGGGATTAAATCCTCTGGCTGGCTGTCCCTGCTGGAATGTGATTTCTAGTCATGCTGATGAGCTCTGATATTGAGCGAAACAGCCACATGGTTATTCAATATATAGCATATAGACGTACAATTCACTTAAATCCAAAAATAAATGTTTACCAGGAGCGGAGAAAGGGTGTTTTGCTAAATAAAATTCATGTTTAACAATCTTTAAAATAATGCTTGGGAAATGCTGGAAATCGCATTTCAGAGAGTCTAGATTTCAAAATTTTTCCCGGTGAGCATGCCCCCGGACCCCTCTAGCATGGCTCACGCCTTCGGTGTTCAAATGATGGGTGAAAAATCCTAGATCCGCACCTGCGTAAATCGTCAGCTGGATGAACCATACTTTAAAGCCCAACCCATCAATAGTGGTGGTATATCTGAACTACATGTAGGCTGTGAAGCAGAATCCTGGATTTCCTCAATGCTCGCTTTTCCACTCTCCTAATTCTCAGCATACTTCTGCATAGCACGATCAAGAAAAGTTTCTTTCTTCAGAGCGTACTGGTGTTTTCCAAAGTCTAGGTGTTTCTGTGGCGACGAAAACCTTTGAAAATATTTCACGCATTCTTCTTCAGAACATGTGAACAGGGTGTCGTCATCACTTTCGCTTTCATCACTGTACGATTCAGCATCGGTTTTTGTTTCCTGCCCTTTCTTGCCACAACATCACAGAATTCTGAATCTTGTTAAGAGTGGGTAAAGTAATTGATGAAGATGACTTCGTTGATTCAAATTTAGTATAAGGTATCTTTTTTCCAGTTCCGACATCATATGCTCTCCAAATCTCCATGTTGCGCTTATTGTAAACAATGTCGTTGATAAGTCTTACGCCATCCCATTTTTCCGGTACGTGTTTCTCAGGAACCTGTAAAGAACCACCGAGAACCACACTTAGACCACGTACACCACCATTCGATTCCATAGCGGTCTTCATTTGTTCAGCGTTCGTGAAGTCATTTCCAGAGTTGAGATATGTACGCATGTGATTTTTCAACAAAGCAGCTTCGCGGTTGCAGGGACCTTTGCCACCTTGTGGATCAGAAAAGTCCATACGAATAGCCACTTTGTGCTTTCTTGCAAGATTCTGCACTCCAATCATGGTGGCTGAGCTATGGTAGCAGGCGGCGTTGTCTTGTCTGAAGTTGACAGATTTCAGTTCTGGCATTGCATGCTTTAACTGGAAAGTGACATCATCTATCACTGCTATCACATACATGCTGTCCTGGTTCCTTTTGTCAAATACGTGAACAAGAGTGAGGTTTTGTAGATTTCCAGCCTTGAAGATAACCCGTGGGTCCTTTTGGACAACCGTTTTCGGTGAAAATGGAAAATGGATTTTAAAACGTTTTAGTGAAAAAACCATTTTCGGTGAAAATGGAAAACGGATTTTAAAACGTTTTAGTGAAAAAACCGTTTTCGGTGAAAATGGAAAACAGATTTTAAAACGTTTTAGTGAAAAAACCGTTCTCGGTGAAAAGGGAAAACGGATTTTAAAGCGCTTTAGTGAAAAAACCGTTCTCGGTGAAAATGGAAAACGGATTTTAAAACGTTTTAGTGAAAAAACCGTTTTCGGTGAAAATGGAAAACGTATTCAAGCCTACTTGATGAACAGTGAAAACCAACAACAAACCTCAGCGAAAACGGCAAACACGGTCATGGATATCAGTTTTCTATTCAGAATCACATTTAAAATTAGTTTTATAGCCGTCTTGCGTGAAATTCCGATGAAAGCTAATTTATATTGATTTTTGAGACTGGCTTAATTACGTACTGAAATCAAGATCGTTCGAAACATCGTTCGAATATGACACGTGATTTGGTTTAACACTATTATTACAGTAATGCTGTCATTCTTGTTTTGTCGGTTTATTCCCTTTTGACTCGTAATATGCATAGCATTTTGAATCAACAAGACGACGAAATATATGTGTATTGCAGCCCTTCGAAAGAAGATGCAGTGAAAATAAAAAAGCGACAAGTAACTGCCGAGTGACTTGCCATAATATTTAATGTAAGTTATTCAGTACATTTTCATAATGTAAGAATTTGTATTTTTTGAATAATGAATTGAATTGCGGTTCTAATGGGAGGGTTTTTACAAACGTCCCCCTTACAATGTTTTTTAGCTGGAACCCACGACAGTCTTTTTAGTTGAGGATGACACAGGAAGTATGGAATGGCCAGGAGACGATGGACAGTTTGATTTGTCATCAATATTCTACCTCGGGTACATGGGTGTGTCAGGGCGTCCAAGAAATCAGATAAATGCAGCAATGGCAATGACAATGCCACAATTAGAAAGCCGAAATATTGGTTTTTCATCCTTATTCAGGTATATTGTTTCAAACTAACATAATTTAGTACATAGTACATTGTAAAAAACAAACAAAACAAGGTCGCGACATTCAGTTAGTTATAAAATTTATCGTTTTTTATCTTTTTATTATAATTATTTATGGTTAGCGTTGATTTTGTGAAAACCCAGAATGCAGGAATTTCGTAGAATAACCTGAATTTTGCAGAATATTCCGAAATTTGAGTCATTGACTAACTGTTGTGTAGCATAATCGTTGATACATTTCGTGTTGACTTGCACCGATTGTATAGTGTAAAAAAAATTTGAAAAAAAGTTGAAAAATTCATTACCACAGCATTGAAGAGCATCCTAAAATTAGTAAATTGCAAATTTTGGTTGCAAAATGTCATAAGACAGGGAAAACATAGCTCTGGGCTATTAGTAAAACCAAAAACACAAGAACACCGGAACAGCATCAATCCGGAACACGGAACACCGGAACACTACAAATTCTTAATTTGTTAAAAATTAGAGAAAAAAATACCGGGGGTGTGGAATTACTGCTGGAATAATTAATGCATAAATTTCGTAAAACATGCTTTTAACTATTCAGACTTGCCGATACCTACCAAAGTACCAATATAACGAACAGAAATCAATCTCTGGGTTGATAGTGCCAATGTGGACTCAATAACGAAAGCTTGTAAGGAGGAGTTTAAAGATGAAACTCTGGTAATTGTATCAACCAATGGCTTATCTATTGAGGACAGCAAAGCTACCCGAGGTACACGTGTTTTGTTTAATTCCATTCAAACATAATAATCGCTGCGACGTCTGGTCTTTGTTAGTCAAAGCAGGAAAAAATGAATTGGAATACACAATCTCTTCAATTCATTTATAGGAAATTTATAAGGCCCTGGAAAGCCAATAATTAACAGAAATTATTTTACTTGTCTGAAGACAAAAATTTTTTACTTAAACATTAATAAGCAACACGTTACTGTAAGAGTCAACTTGAGACCATGTTTGCCAAGCTTTGCGGGAAATAAAAAATATTTCGGAATTCTAAGCAGCAAATGAAGTTTAGATTTTGACCTCCAATTTGGAGGACAATTTTTGTCCTCCAAATTGGAAGCCAAAAACTAAATGTATTTAGCTACTCCTAAGTATAATTTTTTCCAATAAAACTTGCAAGCCAAGCATGGTCTGAAGTTTTGAGTGAAAATTTTAGTTTTTACAGAAGAGTTTGGGCATGTCAATAATTTCATTGTGGTTACAAGATCAGGTACAAAACTGCCGTTTACTGTTTAAACAATAGGGAAAAAATTTCTATATTTTTGCTCTGAGCACCACTTGCATCTGTCTCCTGGGGTCATTTCCCCGCACTCATTAGAATTCTCGTACTTGCATTTTATGACGTTATTCTGCAAATGGTCTGCACAAGTTGATGAGGTTTTTAAGTATTTATTAAGGTCTAACTTTTTGGAAATCGAATTCAAGAAGAATCGTTGCAGTCCCTGTGAAAAAAACAAATGTTGAGGTGGTGGATATTGAAGATGATGAAAAGAAAGATGAAAAGCTAAACAGTCTTATTACTGAGCTAAAAGGTAACTATATCAGATTTAAGAAATATAAAACTTTTTTTCGTGTTGATATGCAGATTATACAGTCTGTGACCTCCAGGGGCGGATCCAGACCGATGCAACCGATGCGGATGCGAATGCATCGGTCAGAATTTTACATTAATTTAATACCGCCAAGTCAAGTTTCAATAAAAAACCAAAAAATAACAATATACACATTTTAATCTCAAAACGCTTGCGCATAGGGCCTATTGTGGCATTATCAATCAATAATTTTATCGATAAAAACAATGATTTCAAATGAGGAGAATTTTGATAGCCATTTTGCGTGTTTTTTATTCATCGTCTTTTTATCGATATATATTGTGAATATCATAGCGTCAGGTTGCCGTAAAAAATGTCTGGACATCATTGTGCTTACTTTGCATTTTTGAGTAAGCACATGGCTTGGGTAGATTGCAGAGGGCAGATTACTTCGCACCGATGCATGCATCGGTCATACCGCGCGATGCTTATTTTTTGAAGGGTAGATTGTCTTGACTGACCGATGCATCGAGACCGTACCGCGCTATGCTTATTGTTTGAAGGGTAGATTGTCTCGACTGACCGATGCATCGAGACTGTACCGCGCGATGCTTATTGTTTGAGGGTAGATTGTGTCTCGAATGACCGTTGCAACGGGCATCGGTGACCGATGCAAATTACTAGTCGTTATTTCGATTTACCATGGAAATCATTCAAGCATTTTTCGCAAGTACACGAAGGTTTTCTCCAAGGCATGGCGTTTGACGCGAATATGTAAATGTTGTGATCTCTCGACTTTAGTGACCTCTGGCACCCAGCGCAGAACGCGAGTGGAAATTTGGAAAACGAGGAATTGTGTGGAAACAGCACGCTTGGATAGCACAGTGTTTTTACACAATTCCCTGTTTTCACTCACGTTCACATAACTGTATATCATCAGGGAAAAAATGTTTTATTTTCTTATAATATAGCACAAAGAATATTAAGTACAACATTACATTTACGTAATGCTTATATAGTGGTGTATACCCAGGACATTTTTGAAATAATTTGCAACTTTATGACATTTTCAAAATGTTTAGTCAAGTTTGAACGTTGATACCTCAGTCAATATTGCATGTAAAAACATACAATATATATTTCAATTATTATAGTCATAGTGCATTTTTTGCATGCTTTTACAGATGACATAATTGAGAAAACTAACCAAGAAATGTCACGGCACTTCGACGAAATAAGACTATCTATTGTTGGTCTGAAGGCAGAACTGCCCACATTAACCATGTTTAAATGCACCAAACTTATTTTGGAAATTGGAAAATAGCTACAGTGTATCATATGCAAATACGTGATTGAACCACCGGCAGTCTTTGCGAATTGCTGTGGTAAAATAATAGGGTGCGAAAAGTGTATAACCCAGCTATTGCAACAAGGGAAGCTTGTCCACATTGCAGAAGTCATGCTACTGATGGAATACATATTGTACGTGGATTGGAATTCCTTAGTGAACTTAAAAAAGAAATTTACAAAGATGACGGAATATAGACTATACAAACTACAGACAATGTCTACGATGCAGATAAGCGGGACTATGTTCCCATGGGTCCTGTGAGTGTTGTTGTTAAATATCGCAAACTTTATACGACTGTTTAATAAGTATACATGTTGATAATTATACTACGTATAATTATCAACATGTTTAATAAGTATACATACGACTGTTTAATAAGTATACATGTTGATAATTACACTAGTTTTGATTATAGGTGGGTTTCACTCAATACTTTTACATGGACAACGCTTGGTGGTCAACTTCACACATGTTGCTGCTTTGTGTGATGTGGAAGCGAGCAAATTTCATCAAATTATACACACGTGCAACCAAACACAAGGTCAATACCTATGAGGAATACTTTAGTCAATCCGAGAACTGCGCTCTATTTTCAGTTGACCACCAAACGTTACTGGTTTCATTTTAGGACGCTCAGCTTTATAAAATATGTATAAGAAATGCTGGAAAATGTCAAATATCGTAATGTCTGTGGATGTCAAGTGTGCCAGTACATTTGACAATGACTGTAGCATGTAGTGCAACCCAAACATCAAGCGGAAAGCCGCCTGGTAAGATCACAAAAATTGTTCACCGCATGTCTGAAAGACTGGTCAAGATCATTGACATTGTGGCCACTTATAACATTCACATCAGGTACATCTCTTAACCAAAGTAACTCTCTTCTGGTCTGCAATTCTTGATCATCATTTAACGAATCTTCTCCAAATGCAGTTCCATGGTTAGCCTCCCCCCTAGATTTTCATAGACTTGGACAGCTTCGTCACACGATGGAAATCGAATTCAAGAAGAATCGTTGCAGTCCCTGTGAAAAAAACAAATGTTGAGGTGGTGGATATTGAAGATGATGAAAAGAAAGATGAAAAGCTAAACAGTCTTATTACTGAGCTAAAAGGTAACTATATCAGATTTAAGAAATAATTTCTGGTCCAGAAAACGTGAACGACCTCAAATGCTTTGTTATATCTCTTGTACAAGAGACCCATGGAATGACTGTCACATCTTGTTTTTCATCTCGGCTGTCTGAGCCACATATTTTCTTAACTATCGTCTTAAATGAACAGCAAACCTCCATATCACAGTTATTGTATTCCTTTTAGCAACAACATTAAATTTTGCTAAGCTTTCGAAAAGCTTTTGCCTAGTCTTACAGTCAAACTGCTCATACTGTTAATATTGGGCAGGTGGCATATACAACAACATTCACAAGTTGCAAAATATAAATTCAAAAAACTCAAATACTGAACTAAATTTGCAAAGTTGACGAAAATTATTTTTGTCGCTATAAGATAGGCCTTGAAAATATAACAGATTAGTATATCATAAATTTAGCAACTTTAATCAATTCCCACCCAGTTTCTAAATTTAGAAATGTAATAAGTAATATTATTATATTCAAAACAAAACATGGGAAGCACAATAGACGTTTCCCCTTTTGCGCTCAAGCGTGCAATGCGTGATGGTAGTTGATTATCAAAACCAATTTTAGTTGCTATGGCGGTATGCTTGTATACGATGTTATTGCAATGAAGTCTTTTTGATTTTTGATTCTTTATATTTACGCGATTGAGATAATAACAGTGTCGTATGAAAAAAGAAATATCTAGCTTTAAATTCATGGCAAAATAAAGGGATCGTTGCAAATTCAACAGCATGCAAGACATTTCAAACACCGAGGGGTAAATAGTCGATGTGCTGAAAATGGCCTTCAAATGGACGAACTTCTCAATTGGAAGGGGTTAGTTTACCTAGTTTGTTGCGATCGCGGAATAAATTTGCTATGTATAATATCCCCTTCATTGTAGTTTTTAGCATGCCCATTCTTAGAGCCGTCTGTATTTGACCTTGCTCATTTTTTGTATTGAGTTTTCGGTTGTTCGATTCATCAAAGTGACTCGGCTTGGCTAGGGTTGTTTTGTTTTGGTGGGGAAAATGTGAACATTTCCCTTTAAAGTCAATTGAAGGCCTTACGATACTGTACATACGCTAGTTACTGGATATCCTTGTTTGTTTTTCATCTGCAAACCTTTGCAGAAGCTTTGGTTTTTATCTTTCTGCAATTGGCCAGCAAAAATAAGTTCTAAACCTGCAAAAATGGCAGATAAACCTGGCTGCTCAACGAATCTAAACAAAACACAAGATGAAGTAAACATGTTGCTGCTATGTTATATCAAATTATAGACTACTGCTTGAGGTCCCATCATCTTTGACATGCACTCAGGTCTTGCAGCAATGGAATGTACCTCATGGGGAAGTATCAGATGATGATGTTCTCTTTGAGGATATAGCATTCAAAAAGTCCTCCTATCTAAAAGATTAAAAAGGAAAAAAAAAACTTGAAAGAAATCAGAATTACAATCCAACACCATCAAACTGCCATGTGACTGAAACTGATATTAAAACATTCTAAATTAGTAATGAATTCTGCCTTTTCAGGAGGGACATTCGCCAAACAAACCTTAATGCCTTTTAAATTTTCTAGTAGTAGTTCTCTCACATGGCTGTTATTTAAGTTCGTTTGAGGGTTGGCAGTCCATCTTTTCTTTGAAAGTAGTTGATCATGCATTTCATTGTGGAGGACTGGTTGAAAATTGTTGGATTGCAAAACATTACATAAATATGGAGCTTTCTTATTGCGTTCAAGACTATTAACCAATGTTTTACCTCAAGCAGTTCTAGCTGTACATAGTCTATAATTTGATATAACATGGCAGCAACATGTTTACATTGGCCTCCCTTTCCTGCCTTACATGAGCAATGCCCGCAAATGACATCACCGGTTTCTTGATTTAAATGTACATAAACAGTATAATTTAGTTTCTTCATTGTTGCATGCACTGTAGCTTTCACAATAAATGATTTCCCACCCAGGGGCGCACATTCAAAAAGAACTTGGGGGGTGTACTATGTCTGGGACCGACTTTAGTACTATGTTTTTTTTTAAGAAAAGCAATCTATTTTAAAGCGTGCATGCATGCTCAAATGAACCGGTGTTAGCAAGGCATTATATATAATATCACAGTCTTAGAATTGTGAAGTTTAATATAAAAATTTAATAGTGTGATGCAAAGTAATCGCACTAACTTGTCTAGAAATGTAATTTCAAACAGCTAGTATAAACGCTATGGCATAAAAGTAGCCCGTTAAAAGCACAAAGCATTATTAAAGAACAGGGGCCAGTTGTTTGAAGCCCGTTTAGCGTAAACGGTGGATAAGTCAAAATTAAATAACACTCTTACATCACTCAATAAACAGTTAACTTAAATATTTTGCAGTAAATATGTAATCATTCTATTAAGGTTTAAAAGTTTTAGTTTGGTTGTTGAATGAATCTATAAACTTGGTTTCTATTTTGAGCTTAACCACCGTTTAAGCTAAACGGGCTTCGAACAACCGGCCCCAGTGACTATCTTTTAAATAGTTCACTCAGTTTATTTAATCGAAAAATGACGATCCAAATTACATTACACGTTTTTGGCGTTTGGTTTTTGGCTACTTGGCACAGCCTTCTTTCTTTCATCACTGAACGAATAGCTGTCTTGGTCAATTTCAGCTTCGAAAAGCTACGTTCACTAGATGCCGATGTAATTGGGGTGGTCAGGAGAAGCTGAAAGCATCTGTTTGTTAAGGAAAAATGTTTTGCCTTTCTTTAACACAATGTGCAGCATCTTCGACTGTTTTTATATCTGGCATGTCGTCGTAACAATGTTGTCTAAACATTTTTAATTCAACATTCAAGACATCAACGTCAGATTGTAAGGCCAAAGGAAATAACTCAATTAAAGACACCGTATCTTCTCGTGTGGGATCTTCTTTGTACGGTGGAAAAAGTAGGGAAATGCACGGGGCAGTTATGTCGAGGACTACTTTAACGTTGTCCGAGAGAGCATTGATCTGGTAATCAAGTATTTGAATAAACTCCTTTGGGTAATATTCGTTCAGATCCAAGCGTGCTGCAGTTTCCGGTTGCTCGTCAATTCGTTTTGGTTGGCGTCTGGGACGATGATGTCGCTGGTATTCTTCAACAAGGTCGATTCCAATGCGACCCGCTAAGACAATGGCCGCATCAATCTGCTTGTTTAGATTGTCTTCATCGTTACGTAAGTGGCGCAATGTAGCAATGGTTGCTTTGACAGCTTCCAGAGTATCGACGACATTAATGTCAACTGTTTGAAGTTGTTTTGTCAATATCTTGGTTTTCATCATGATATTCCTCATAAACATAACCATGACAAGGAACTCGAACGAACAAAGTCTTGCCAATAAATTCTTCGCCTTCGTTTAAGTCTTTGCATCTTGCACATGGAATCTGCCCGTGCCACCCAACGTGTTGCAGAAAGATTTGTTAAATCTAACGCGTTTTCAACATCAAATTCGCTGACTTTGCACCGAAAAACGCTATACCGTTTTGGACTTGACGTAAAAAATATGAACAGCTCCTGCAGAATTTCAAAGATGTGATAAGCAGTGACGCTTGCCTCACAGCTATGCTCAACGGTAGTATTGATTCGGTGTGCAAGACAGGGAAAGTAAGGGACTTCTCTTCCAATGTGTTCCTTTATTTTGGCTTGACAGCCCTTGAAAACACCAGACATGGATAACGTATAATCATAGGACCAACTGGAAGACAATATATATCTGCGCTACTTAAACTGTTTTCGTCCAGAGCAGCCAGGATTCCTGTAGCATGACCTTCCCCTGTCTTATCTTGAATTTGATACGGAATTTGATACTTTTGATTAGACTATTTGCTGCTAGCAAAATACGTTTTGTATCTTGGCTTGGGTAATTGTGTATGCACTATTCGTAAAGTCGATGGACTTTTTTCTTTTTCGACGCACAAAATGTTAACCTTTTCAGATTTTAGTCGGACCGACTTTCGTCTTTCCAGCCAGGATTCTGGACCAAATTTTTCGACATATTTCACAAAAGATGGGGGGTGTCACACCCCCCACACCCCCCCCCTAATGTGCGCCCCTGTTCCCACTTTCCCATTTGGAATATTTGGCTTAACTTGAGTATTTTTTATGTAGCCCTCTTTGAACAAGCGGTAACCTAACTTCTCATCTTTATTGTTGGATGGTTTTTCTACCAAGCCCAAATGTTTATTAAGTTTGTCATACGTGAATGAAGTCAATAACTTTAAATCTCTTGTCCATGCAGACAGGCCTTCATCTTGTGTTTTGTTTAGATTCGTTGAGCAGCCAGGTTTATCTGCCATTTTTGCAGGTTTAGAACCTTTTTTTGCTGGCCATAAAAACCAAAGCTTCTGCAAAGGTTTGCAGATAAAAAACAAACAAGGATATCCAGTAACTAGCGTATATACAGTATCTGTTATATTTGTCACAACTAAGATCAAAACATTAAACAACAAAACATAAAACCCTAAAATATAAACTAAATTTCGAATATAACTGTCTTTCGTTCGTACAAAATGCCTTCGTGAGTCGTAAAAACATGTGTTCGCGGGTTTAGGCCTGAGCCCTAGTTAAGGTGTCACGAATACGTTCTTCATTAAACTTATTTACAGTCCCCAGGTTGATCTTCGTCGGTGAGCAAACATGACAATATAAACTTCAACTATATTTTAAAGTACATTAAAGTTAAAGACTATGCTACATGAAAATACTTATCTCCGTTAACAGCAGCTTTTCGTCTTGGGCGAGTGTCAACTTGTCCTTTAACTTCCTCTCTCGTATCTTGAACTTCGCTGGTATCTTGAACTCCGCTGGTATCTTGTACTTCGTTCTTATCTTGTACTTCTAGAGAAATTAGATGTTGAATAGGCCTTCGTAAAACCACGGTCCTTTTATTGTCATTACTCAAAACTTTGACTTCGGCAGAGCGAACAATTTTATCTTTACTTCGCAGAAGGTTTTCTACCCTTGCCAACTTCCAATACATACGAGATGTATTTTCATTCTTAAGGATGACAATATCGCCTACATTTATGACGTTAGACTTATTGTTCTGTACTCTTGATGATTCTCGAATGCTCAACAAATATTCTTTTCTCCATTGATCTGTAAAGTTCTTAAGAACTCTAGATTGGTACTTGGCACATCTCATCAAGGATTTGTTCATACTCACAATCTCGTATTGACTTTCGTTAGGAGTTGTTGCGATTCGACGTCCGTAAATTAAACTCGGAGGTGTAAGAGGGAAAGAAACACCCTGTTTGTCGTCGTATATGTACGTCAAGGGACGATTGTTCAGAGTTGCCTCAATTTCAACAAGAATAGTTCCTAGTTCTTCCAATATCAACGAAGTTCGTCTTATCTGTTTTTTCAAACAGCATTTGGTGCTCTTGATTAAATGCTTCCAAAAGCCCCCATGCCAAGGGGCCTTCTCCGTGATGAATTCCCACGAAACACCTTTACCTCCAAGATAACGCTTGACTTAATTTGAGCGGTACGTCGTAGCTACTTCCTTTGCAGCGGCTTTGAAAGTTTTCGCATTATCAGTTAGTATTTTTCTTGGCATTCCTCTTCTGCTTACGAAACGCCGAAAAGCCGTCAAAAACATGTTCGTGGACAAATCTTTCAATAGTTCTAAATGTACGGCCCTCGTAGATGCACAAGTGAACAAACAAATGTACAATTTTACAGTTTCATCGCTTTCTTTTACAAACAATGGCCCCGCAAAATCAATGCCAGTGTTTGTGAAAGGTGGTGCATCACTTACTCGACTGCTGGGTAATGATGGCTCTCTTGGACTCTGATAAGCTTTTCCTTCAATCTTCTTACATATCACACAACTTTTCAAAACACGTTTAACCATTTCTCTCCCTCGTAATACCCAATACGTTTCTCTTTTACTAATTTGTTAGCATTCTTTCTAGGTGATGGAAGATCTGCTGGGTTTTGTACGCTGGGGCAATGTCTCCACGAGTCTTGTGCAGTGCACTCACGAATTTCCTTCAGTCTTGTGAGCACATATTGTTTCCACAGTTTGGCATTCCTTATCCAATACAACACTGTTTTGGAGTCAAGCCAGTACAAGATTTCAACATTTTGAGACAATTCTAAGGTATTCTGAATGCTGCTGGCGAGTCTTGCGAGGATATTTGCGCCAAGTAACTCCAATCTAGGTATGCTTTGCTTTTTTAACTGTGCGACCCTGGTTTTTGCTGCCATTAAATTGACATCAACAAGACCACTTTCGTATTTCGAACGGAGGTATTTAACGGCCGCATATGCCTTCTCTTATGCATCGCTAAAGCAATGGAGTTGAACTGAAAGTACCTTGTTATCCATTGCAAAGTAACATCTTGGTACACACATATTGTTCAAAGATTGAAGATCTGATATCAGTAAGTTCCATTTTTCCAAATGCTCATCGCTTAATTCATCATCCCACTCGACGTTTTCGTTACACAGCAACTGGAACAACACCTTCCACTTAATAGTAAAGGGACTTAGCAAGCCAAGTGGGTCAAAGATCTTCGCCGATATTTTTAACAACGATCGTTTTGTCCGAGAAAGTGATTTAGCTTCATTGACTAGATTGAAGAAATTGAATTTAAGAGTATCTAACGCTGTGTTCCAAATAGAGCCAAGTACTTTGACTGTGTTGCTGTTTGTTTTAATAGTTGTTCCGGTAACAGTCTTTGCCTAAGATTCGTCTTCTTCTGTAACCGGTTTAAGATCAGTTGACTTTTGTGAACATTCTTCTGAAAACATCTTCTTAAGGTTACTCGAGTTAGTGTTCCACGTTCGTAGATTAAATGCTCCCCTCTGCATAATCAACTTCGCATTCGAAGATACTTCCGATGCTTTCTGCTCGTTCTCTGCATCTGACACAAAATCGTCAACATAGAGAGATTTCTTTAGTAACTCGATCAGTTGAGGATTGACATCTTTCTGCGTTTCCAGGTGGTGTCGAATTGTTGAGCTTAAAATTGCTGGTGAAGGTCGAAGACCAAATGTTAGGCGGGTGAATCGTAGTTGTACAAACTCTGAGTTTGCATTGTTTAGTTCCTTTAGCCATAGAAAATGTACCATGTCCTTATTCTTGTCGTAAATTGCTACCATGAGAAAAGCCTTTTCAATATCTGCAGTAAGGCCAATTCTATGCCATCTAAATTTGACGAGCGTGTCAAACAACTGAGGGATAAAGTTAGAGCCTGTCTCTAAACAATCATTCAATGAATGTTCACAGTCTGGTGGCTTAGCTGACCCATCGTAAATGATTCGAAGGTTCGTTGTTTCGTGATCTCGTTGTACAATTCCATGGTAAGGTAAATAATGAACAGTTTCCTTATCTGTGTTTTCAATCTCTTTGTCTGGAACCCTTTCTATGATTCCATCTTGTATCTGCTTTTGGATAATTTGGTCGTATTCTTCTAATAACTCTGGCTGGTGCAACATCTTACGATGTAGAGATCTGAGGTGTTTTTCACACAGCTGTTAATCACTCGGTATTGAAGGGCAATCTTGTTTCCATGGTAATTCAACTTCATATCGTTTTCCATTGAAATGTACACTCTCGTTGAACAACTCGATAAATTCTTTAGACTCTGGATCCCCTTTGATCCCAATTGATTCAGTCTCCCAGAATTTCTTCAACACGTCAACTAATGGATCTTCAACCTCGCAAGCCAGGGTCTTTACCTACGCCCAGCGCTACAACAAAGACCCTGGTTCAGGCTGGTCACGTGACTCTTTCAAAAATCTTTTGCTTGGTGGGGTGGGGAAAGTATCAAATTACATGCTTCCACATACAAGTGATACATTTCAAATGCAAGGAGCGAGATGTAGTGGTTGCGAAAAATAATATGAATTTTCTAATCTAAAATTATGTACTTTTCTCTTTTTTTTTGTCTGTATTTCTTGTCAGCATTTGAACTCCAAAAACATGAGTATTTCAATGACATTTTGAGTGTTAAGTTGGGCTTGGGCAACTGGCGTTGGGACATGATGGCGTAAGTTTATATTAAGCCTATCTTTCGTTGCTGTGTTTGTTTTAAAAGACATTAAAATGGCCTCTGACTGTTGCTTTATTCGTTTATATCATATACATTCATAACCTCTGAATTATTTCATTAAATTGTGTGTGCACCGATACAAATATTTAGTGTACGCGCAGAGTGTACGCCGTATGCGTATCATGTCTATCACCAATAAAGATCAATATTGCCAAGGGCATATAATTAGATGAGCCATGAGTGACTTTACAAAACTCTCAATGACCATGTAAAACTACCTTGAAACTACAGGATTACTGATCTAAAAAAAGTGAGAACTGTATTACAGGGGAATTCCAGTGCATGAAATAAATATGAAAATGGGAATGTCCAACACAGGCCCCATGGAGTAAAATATATTTCACCTTTTGCAACTGACATTTGCACATAATACAATTTCTATATTATATTTTGACCCCGTGAATCGAGCAACAAAATAACAGCAATGTAAGAGTTAAAGTAAGAAATAACGAGGCCGTTCTGGGGTAAATTTAGCACAATCGCTGGCTAAAGCGACAGCGCCATAGACCACAGTCAATACTGTCATAATCAAATATAAGAAGGAAACAATTAAAATTTTCAAAAGAGGCATAGCCTTGTTTTCGAGAGGCAACACATAGCATATCTTGAAAATCAGGTGAGTAACATCCACACTTCCCTACCAGGACCACAATATGTATATACATATGTGAACAGAAATTTTACGCAGACAATTATTATGTAACATAAGTTACACACTATTTACAGCACTACCTCTATAGATATTCCTCGTTTCATAATGTGCAAGTACTGTATTCTTGTAAAATTATTATTTGTCATTCATTTTTTACATGTAAAGTAATACTACATATCCATATATAGCGCATAGAGGATGACTGGATCAACTAAAAAATTGTAGTGTTAAAAATACACATATAGACGAGCTTTTGACTTATCTTTGAAAATTTTTTGTTGGCTTTATAGTAAAGTTGATAACATGGATATATCTCCTCGCCGTGATATGTTTTTCGTCGCCTGGTCGCCGCGATGCACAGTTGACATCTGTTTACAAATTTTGCCGTCGCTTGCGGTAATTCTTTCTATATATTTCCACAGAAATTTCGCAGTAATATAAATCCAGACTCTCAATAATAAATGCGTCCTTTGTTATCAGTTATCGTATACAGACTGCAAACGTCGTCAGTACGACCCAAAAGCCAATATCACAGGATTATTTTCTTTGACATTTACATTGTGGCGATGCGTAATCTTTTGAAATCTGATCCATGTTTGTGTTTCATGTGAAACTCGACACGCGCTTGAGCTTTCATGCATAGAAAATAATGACCCCGGCAGCAAAAGTACAATTTTTGATGAGCTTTCTTGGCAATTTGACCAATTTCTTGTTGAAAAAAAATTCATTGAACACGAGAAATGCATTCATAAGCCACTCTACCACTCCTCCCCAATAAAATAAAGGTCGCTAATTAAAAATACCCCAGATTTTGGGATGTCACGTGACCAGCCTGAACCAGGGTCTTTGTTGCAGCACCGGGCATAGGTAAAGACCCTGGCTTGCGAGGTTGATGGATCTTGTGTTGTTTCAAGCTGGCTGTCGCTACTCCCAATTACCAGATTTGTTGTGCATGTTTCATTGTACAAACCATTGTTGGTTGATCCAGACAGAAGCCAACCAAACTTGCTATCAATTGCTACAGGGCCAAATTCTCCTTGCACAATATCATCTTCGACAAAGTCCCAGTAATGGTCGAAACCAATAAGGACATCAATAGACTCATTCGAATCGAAACTGTCTGCCAGTTGTAAACCTTGTAAATGGGGATACTGATCCACTTCGATCTTTGTAGATAAAGGTGAGCAAATGACTGGAAAGCTAAGTGTAGAGATCATAATATTTTCGTTTTTGTTGCTTCAGAGCAACAATTGTGATACTTCACATTTCTGCTTTCGATAACTTCGTTCACCAAAGGTGTTGAGGTGAAGTGCTTCGGTCCTCTTGGGTTTAATGTTCAATCTTGATTTCAGACTATTTGTAATGTAGGAGCGTTGACTTCCACTGTCAAATAATATTTTGACTTTCGCTGTTTTTGACCCATCTTCGTTAGTTGCAATAGCAGTTGCAGTTTGTAACATAACTTGCCCTTTCGCATTGGTACTGGTTGTCATGGTGGTGCTCTGTACATAAACAGCGTGGGCATTAGGGTTTTCACTTTGATTTTGGATTTGCTGCTTAGGTTGGGAACCATGAACACTTTCAATTTTATTTGTTGGGGCTGCTGACTCTTGCCCAGGTTTTACTGTCGGAACTTGTGGATTACAGATGCACTGATGATGTCTACCAGTACACCGTCTACAACCCCTTTGGTTAGAACACTGTTTACTTCGATGTCCCCTCTTGAGGCAAACAAAACATCTTCAATCTCGTTTTAGGATTTCTAGTCGGGCATGAACGTCACTGGTTTTGGTACAAGAGACAGAAAAATGATTGCCAGAGCAATACACACATTGAATGTTATTTTCAGGGGTTTGACCATTAGCCACCAATGCTGCAGCAGAACCATGGGTTAGTGGTTTAGGGGGTGTCACCTTCGGTTTTTCAGGAGTTACCTTGATTTCATCGCTTATCTCTCTATTTTCGACTTCCTTTCTAATAACGCCTAACAGTTCTGACATCTCCCATACATCTTGTGCAGTATTTCATGCAATCTGAAGTCGGACATCTTGTGGTAGTTTTGACATAACAACTGGTATTAGAAAGCTACCATATTGACTTAGTTGACTCCCAGGGATTCTAACCCTCTGACATTGATGCTAAGCTTATCATAAATGAATCGTAGTGGGAATGTCTTATCAGTGGTACATGCAAGAATTTTTAGGAGTTCATCCATATGCGTAGAAATAATATGCTGGGTTTTGCCAAATTGCTGTTTTAATATATCAATAGCTGCCTGATAGTTGCTCTCAGACAGGGTTAGTCCTTCAATTGCTCGTAAAGCTTGGCCCTCCAACAATGAATTTAAATGATTAAATTTGTTTATCGTCGTTAAATAGCTGTTAGTATGTATATCGCTGTTAAAACTATCCCAGAAGGTTCTCCACTGAGTAACATATGCATGAAATTTACAGGGGGTAGCCAAAAAAAAAAGGAGCCCCCTTCAAAAATGGCTTACCTGGTTTATAATGACTATATATAATGAGAATGTTAACAAAAGTTGTGTTTTTGTACTGGTATAGGTACCTGTGTAAGAACAAGCATTAATTGCAATTTGTACTTAAACATTTATTAACAGACCCATGTTAATGAGTTTTAGACCAAATTTAAAAATGTTAAAAATATGTTTGAATATTTAAAAATTACTCAGTAATGTGGGTCGAAATGTGAAAACACATTGTAGCGTAATAGATAATGTAATTATTTCGGGTACACAATGATGTCTTTAAAAGAATGCTCAACTAGAATGTGATTCATTTAGGCAGGTGCTTCTCTCATTGGCAAAGTTAACTTCCAAGGCCACACTTACTTTATGTTTTAGTGATGTATACTTTTTGTTTTGGTGATGTATCAGTACCTGATGCAGACATTGAGGAATCTAAATGCTGTTTAAACAAAGAAACCTGGGTCTTAAAGCAAACAATCATCAACATTTGATTTCTGGATTAGTGGTTTTGAAGTAAAACTCTGCCTCATGGTCGAGGAAAAAGCTACAAAAAAAATCCGCCTGAAAGTAATAATTTGCATACATTTATCAACACATCCCACCCAGTGATATGTACTTATACATGTCTATGATCCCACCTTGTCGTTTATGAACAATTAATGCAGAGAAGACGCGTGCTGAAGAAATAATTCAACTACATTAGCAAGTTTCTGATTTAAAACCGCCATTTTGAATTTATTTAAAAACTTACTAAATGCACCTGTTTTTCAAAAATTTGAGTAAGAATTGCAATTGTTTGTACTTACACACAGGAACCCATGCAAGTACAAAAACAGAACTTTTGTCAACATTCTCCTTATTTATAGTCATTATAAACCAAGTAAGCCATTTTTGAAGGGGGCTCTTTTTTTTTGGCAACCCCCTGTAGGTAATACAAGCTTTGGTAATTTTGATCGGTTTTGGGTTGACAATATGACACATTGTTGTTACTATTAATCGAATTCTGTTCATTACTCACTGTACCTGTAGATTCAGCTGTTATGGGTTGACTTGTTGACACAGATTGACTATCATGTGTGTTGCTATTGTTAGTACTCGCTGACGTGTCCAGGACCATTCCTTCGCTGTGCTGTTGTTCCACTGGTTCCTCGTTCATAGCATGGCCGTAAGAGCCACGGGGGCAGGGGGGGGCTCGAGCCCCCCTAACTTCAAGGGCAGGGGTCTTTGAGCCCCCCTAAAAAAGATCTTTCAGTCCCGAAGTTAATACATGTTTTTAACGGTTTACAGTGTTACACATGTATTAATCCAATGATTATGGTAAAACTAACCTCAAAAGGACAGAAAAGCATGTTTGAGCATGTTAAAAATAGAAAAAAAATTCTGGGGGGCATGTCCCCGGATCCCCTAGAAGCACTTGTGTCTTCATCGCTCGAAGAGCCCCCCTAACTTTTTTCATCTTCCTACGGCCTTGGTTCATAGTATTCGTAGCCACATTATCTGAGCCTTTTGCTTCCTTATAAACTTCCTTTATCTCGTGTGTTTTCTCAAATATGTGCGTTTAAGTGTCTAAAACTCTCAATACTAACTCCTCTGCTTCGTCGATTTCAGCTACAATATCTTTAACTTTGCAAATTTCGATTATTTTCTCATCTAATTCCTTTACAAATTTAAGCTTCCCTTCGAGTAACTCAGTAATCGTATTCAATCGTCCTCGTTCTAAGACTTCTTCTTTCAAAAGTCCTTCGGCTTCAATGATTAACTTTGTAATTGCTCCACGATTTCCCCCTGTTACGGCTCGCATTCGTGTTAAATTCTCCTTTAGTTTGGTCATTTTTCGATGAAATTCAGCCCCAAGTTGGGCGCCATGTTATATTTATCACAACTAAGATCAAAACATTAAACAACAAAACATAAAACCCTAAAATATAAACTAAATTTTGAATATAACTGTCTTTCGTTCGCACAAAATGCCTTCGTGAGTTGTAAAAACATGTGTTCGCCGGTTTAGGCCTGAGCCCTAGTTAAGGTGTCACGAATACGTTCTTCATTAAACTTATTTACAGTATCGTAAGGCCTTCAATTGACTTTAAAGGGCAATGTTTACATTTTTCCCACCAAAACTTTCAAACAAAACAACCCTAGGCAAGCGAAGTCACTTTGATGAATCAACAACCGAAAACTCAATAGCACATGCTAATTTTAATGAACAAAAAACGAACAAGGACAGATATACACGGCCCTAAGAATGGGCATGCTAAAAACTACAATGCAGGGGATATTATACATAGCAAAATTATTCTGCGATCGCAACAAACTAGGTAAACTAACCCCTTCCAATTGAGAAGTTTGTCCATTCGGAGGCCATTTTCAGCGCATTGACTATTTACCCCTCGATGTTTGAAATGCCTTGAACGCTGTTGAATTTGCAACGATCCCTTTATTTTGCCATGAATTTAAAGCTAGATATTTCTTTTTTCATACGACGCTGTAATTATCTCAATCGCGTAAATATAAAGAATCAAAAATCAAAAAGATTTCGTTGCAATAACATCATATACGAGCATACCGCCATCGCAACTAAAATTGGTTTTGATAATCAACTACCATCACGCATTGCACGCTCGAGCGCAAAAGGGGAAACGTCTATTCGAAGTAAGTGACACGAAATAGTAATTGTCCTTTTACATTTGTGCTATACCATATTTCGGACAAAGAATAACGTCAATATAAAGCTGAATAAAAATCATAGTGCAGCATGATACATCGTTTAAACAGATGTCAAGTATATTTACAACACCTTGCCCTCTGCAGACACGCATGGTCAAGTCAGTAAACAACGAAATCTTGCACGACGATATCATATTGAAAACCAATTATGAAAATCTAGGTAAGAATTCTTGAGAAACTCAATCATTGAAGACTTTTAATGTGTTTTAGGCACGTTTACGAGTTCATATTCCACACACAAACACTAGTTTCTTGTATTTTGTAGAACGCCAAATTAAATCAAATGCCGGAAATGAGTAAATATTTTTATACCATTAGAAAGACAAACATATAAGTGATCGACCATGGACGTTTCAAGCGACTGGAAGATTAAGCAGTTCTAAAATTCACATTTATGTACGACATACTTTAAGCGACCTGAAATATGTGTCTAAGGAATAAAATTATATTGTTATGTTATAGATGAACAATTGATCTCAAAGTCACGCATGTTGCACGCAATGTAATATTTTCAAAGTATTTGGGGTGTTTGTACTTCTAGTGTTCCTTATTTTTCAAAAATCTGGAGCGAAAGTTGGGTAACAATGAACTGCCGCAAACGGTATTTTTAGCAGTCTTTTGATAATTTAAATTTTCTCTGTTATAGTGTTATTTGATCAAACTAACTATAACGTAATTCTTGGGATACATTACCCTGGCTAACTTGAAAGTATAAGCAAAATCGATATCTAAAGGTTTGCCGCTGATTGCTCCATGGTAACTGACAGTCACTCTTAAGTCATATATCTGTAATGATTGGACGCCATGACGTGAGGGTTCTACAGTCAACCACTTCCTATCAAGACAACCCCGAACCCTCGCCTGTGAAACATTCCTCATCCCTCCATGACCAACAACTCTTCATGAAACCAGTCGACAAACCTCTCTCACACAAACATTATTTACCCTTCCACGAGCCACGACTCCCTCTCAAACCAGTTTAACCTCTCAACCCTCTCCTGTGCAAACACTGTTTATCACTTTGCGACCAACATCTCTTCATGAAACCAGTCAGCAAACCTCTCTCACACGAATATTATTTACCCTTCCATGAGCCACGACCCCTTCTCAAATCAGTTTAACCAGCACGGCTATAGCGTAGGTAACATTAGCGCATGGCTATAGCGAACGTAACACTGTTTGTAGTAAAACGCTGAAATAAAATTACTGAGACAAAATCACTACCATCGCAATGTCTCAGGCAGTAAAAGTTATTTATTACTTTCTCTCCAATAAGCAAGATATCCTAAAATACAATTCATTTCACGGTCTTACTTATTGCTGTGCAGTTGCCACAAAGTATACAAAGCAATTTCTGGCTCTCTCTCTAATACAGAGCCCTGGAAGTGCCCCTGATACTACACACTCTTTTTTTTATTAAAGCAAACATTTTGTTTGTTACACAAACTTTTTTTCGTTTAGCACAATTTTTTTTTGTATAGCACAAACTTTTTTGAAACACTAACTTTTTTCGAAACAAACTTTTTTTCGTAACACAATTCACAAACTTTTTTTGGAACACAAGCATTTAGCACAATACTGTTATTGAAGCTCATTAGACATCAATAGCTGTTTTGGTCCAGTTAGCGATCGGGTGTTTCTGTCTTGTTCTACTTGTACTCAACATGATCTGGTGCTTGATATTTCTAGCAAATGTTGGTATTGTTAATAGTGTTCTTCCTAGATACCTCCCAAGCTCACAGGAAAATTATGATCGAGATGATTTGATTGTTAAGTACTTCCATCTAGGATTGAAGTATAGCGAGATATTGTTGTTTCTAGCCTCTTCTCATGGCATTCAGTTAAGTCTACATAAACTAAGCGAGGTTTTGGTCGACCGAAGATGTATAGCTCTACAGATAACGTTATACAAGCTGTTGAAAATGAGCTCAACGGTAGTGGAAATAGTATTGGATATCGTGCAATGCATCAGACTTATAACTGATTATGGTCTGGTCGTTTGCAAGGACGCTATCAGGCAAGTTTTAAAAGTTCTAGACCTGGATGGTGTACAAGCTAGACTCAGACACCGATTACGAAGAAGAGAATATCGAGGAAAAGGACCTAATCGTACGTGGCATATTGACGGGTATGACAAACTGAAACCATTTGGGTTCTGCATTCATGGCTGTATCGGCGGGTACAGCCGAAGAATTATGTGGCTGGAAGTTGGACTATCAAATAATAATCCTGCGATTATATGCCAGTACTTTCTGGACTGCGTTAAGCAAGTTGGCTGCACAGCTCAGATTATTAGAAGTGATAGAGGGACTGAAAACACGAATGCTGCAGCGGTACAGCATTTTTTTTAGAGGAGCTGGTCAGGACGAATTTGCAGGCGACAGAAGTTTTTGTTACGGTAAATCCATCTCAAATCAACGGATTGAAGCGTGGTGGAGTTTTCTTCGCAGGGAATGTGCTGACTGGTGGATTAATTACTTTAAAGATGTCAGAGAAAGGGGAATTTACAACGATGGAAACAATATTCATGTAGAGTGTCTAAAATTCTGTTTCAGTGATCTTATTCAGAAAGAACTTCAGCGAGTAGCAAGGCTGTGGAATCTGCATAAAATAAGACCATCTACTAATGCTGACTTGCCCGACAGTCGACCTGATATAATGTATCATATACCTTTAGCAACTGGAACTAGAGATTTTGGATACCAGGTGAGTGAAGAAGAGATTCAAATTGCAAGGGGGGTGTGCGCTGTTGAAGGACCAGCATCTGGCTGCTTGCAGGAGTTCAACGCATTGGCAGGAATGATTATGCAGGAAAACGAACTAGTTCGACCCAATGATAAAGAAGAAGCAGAAGAGCTATACCTAGTATTGCTCAGACTAATTGAAGATATATTTTAAATGATACACTCAAACACGTGGTCAATAGTTCAAACTATATTTTATAGTATTTTATAATTAAAGTTCCTTTCTATCAATTGTAAGGTCCCTATATATACGTAGTTTCATAACTTTAATAATTAACCTTCTTACTATACAGTTGAAAATATTTAGATGATAGCTCGGCCCTACCACTTTGAGAAAAAATATTTAATGAGAAACACAATATAGTAACAATAAAATTAGGAACATATACACAGAATGTCGTGAAAGTAGGTAACTTTAATCAGGTTTCACTATAGTTTTTAAGTATTGCATGATTAATAAAAGCCTAATCTGTTCACCTTTTATTCTTTACCGTCAAAAGTAACAACAGATAGATCATACATATCCGAATGAAAAGAATTTTAATCTAACTGAACTAAAAACGTTTGTACACTTACAGCATATATCTATATACTATATGTGCTAATAATATTTCTAGTGATAATAAAAGGGCATTAACCCGCTGAAACTATGGAGACGGACCATCATTCTTATAATCCGACAGGCAATCAGATTTTCATGCTTGAAATCAAGAACGGCAACGAATTTCATGTTCGTGACCGTAAACAAGTACAGCTGTCGCCAACCACACATGCAAGGGCTCTCATTTAGTCGACTACACCATTGTAGTGACTATAGCGCTGAAAATCAATGATAATTAAAACATAGACATGGTTTATAGAAAATAGACATGGTTGGAAGGTTGGAAAGCTTCAAACAGTTTTCCATTGAAAGTAAAACCTATGTTGAAAAGTACATGACGGTACACGAATTCTTTGTCTTAGATATCTTAATATTCAGTTGCGATTGATTTCTGCGTTTTCCATTGGATAATCATCTCATTATCGAGAAAAACAATGTGTTCACTCACCACGCAGGTGCACAAATTTCCATAAATGAAAACAAAAACATAGAACAATGACTTTTGTTTACTTTCCTAACCATGTGCATTTTATATTAACTATGACTAAAACAATCCAACATCTTAACTATTTAAACGCAACATGCTAGCAATGGACAACTTGCGCTTTAGACTAATTTTATAAATAATAAAGAAAAGGAAATCAGTTGCCACAGCTGGAAAAAAACACACTAACCTTTAGAGTTGCAAAGTTTGGTTCGGAAATGTTGTAAAATGCTGAAAACATAGCCCTACGTGCGAAATTGCCAAGTTTTGTTCTCTTTTGTATTACAAGCGGAAAATTGGTGACTAATTTAGTTATTAATTTCTGCTTGTAATACAAACTTTGGAATTCAACTAATTTTGATAATTTCTTCCTGGTAAATTCCTTTTTTTGCCCAAATCAACTCTAAAGCGACAGTTGTCCATTAGCTCTCCATTACAAAACGAATATACATGCAGCTACTGCTGGAAAAAACACATTACACGGCAAAAAATTAGGTCATTGTAACAGGTTGTTCAAAACAGGATGCAACAATGCTGTTGGGGCAACATTGTTCCCGGTTGTCAACAACATTGAACAATATTGTCGAGCATAAATCAACCCGCAATCAGGTGTAACAATGCTGAACAATATTGTTGACAACCAGGAACAATGTTGCCCCAACAACATCGTTGCATCCTGTTTTCAACAGGATCTGATTTTTAGCCGTGTATGCAAGGTTGGCAAGTTCATCGATCCAATTTGCATTGAAAATCGTTATAGTGTTTCCCTGGAAGCTCGTCTACTTGGAGTTGGTTTTGGTACTGGCCCAACGCAGTTGTATAAATTACTTTAACCATGGAGCAAAGCACGTTTTTATGTTACAATATCAACAAAAAATTCAACTAAAAAGTGATAAAACCATAAGTTTATTGTTTGTTATCTAGGGCAGTGATTTCTAACCTTCTTACACCAAATGAAATTTCCAAGATTCTGGGTTTTTCAAAAGTGTGTCTTATTGAGATTGGAAATCGTGGTAACTCACATATCCTCCTGAGGGCAAATCGGTGATCCCAGAACATGTATGAGCCGATATATGAGGGAGATTTCCAACGTTAAGGTGGAAGATTACCTTGAGATCCTTAACAGCAAGGACGTCGGAACCAGTAAAAAACCGATATAGAACTTTAACCTTTTCGTTGTTGCAAGCTTTGATATATCGCCTTAGGAATGCAAAAACGGTGGCTTGGGATTTTGTGAGGCTAGCTTCATCATCAGCGTAAGCCGGGAGACTTTCTCTGCCGTAACTGATAATTCGTCGTAAAACACATCAATGTCAGATGGATTTGCCCAGATGGGATCTTGAGATGCAACGTCAGTAATTCCTTTTTGGGATGGTCTGAATGCCCACATTGATTTCCGTAACAGCTCGCACCGACCTATTCTCACAAGATGGTCATACAAGGTTTCCGGTGAGGGGATAGAGCGGACACCAAACTGTGCAACAATTTCCAACAGCTCTTCTTTCTCTTCTTCACTATACAATGACTGGTGCATGCACTGTGACAAAAATTCGAGAAGTCGTTGGACAAGTTCATCTTGTTCAATTAAATTCTCGCCGAACATCATCGCTTTAATAAATATCTTGGATATTCTGGTAGGAAACACACCACTGCAGATGTATCTATGAAGAGCAACACGGCAAAATAACGTAAAGAGATCATCACACATATCAGGACCAAACCTGGGCACCACAGCGCTAGCTCCTTCAAAATGCATCTTAAAGATTTCATCCCAAAAGATATTGTAAACGGCTCATTTAGGACCATCAAGATCTTGCACAGATTCTCCTTGGAAATTAAATTGAGGGAGAGTTTTACAGAATTGTTACACTTTGTCACACATTTAGATGAAGAAAAATAACAGTCTACTGTAGTCAAATTTCTCCTGCCTTATATGTTAATATTTACATAAAAAATAAAAATCTTACATGAAAAATAACCACCCAAATCCTTCCCTACCCACTGATCGGGTCAATTAGCTGTTCAACTTGCTTCCTTTTGCAAGAATGCCAACTGAGCCCTGTTTAGTACTGTTATCTCAGGACACAGCTATCTTTATGATGTGATTAAGCACCCTGCTTCACCAATGGTCACACTGTATAGCATATTGAGTATGCATCAATTCATACTGGGCTCAGTGACATGTATATATATTACCTACCTATGCATTCTATGATAATTGTTTATTGGGCTGGGGGGGGGAGGAATGTCAAACAAGATTTTGTATTGCACATGCATGCATTTTGCATAGCAATGTAGACATGTCACATACTGCATAAGCTTTCAGAGGGGAGATAAAAAGCTTTTTTGTGTGCTGACAGCATTTCACCTTTCAGTAATGTTGTTTCAGGAAATTATTTACTTTTAATTAAAATTGTTAATTAGATAACAATATTGTTGATTATCTTTAAATTCATAAATATTCAAATCAGAAAAAAACCATTACAAGGGGATAAAATACAAGAAGAATACCAGGAGCTAATGACTATTATTACAAAACCAGTTTGGCTTCTGTTAAAATATATTCAAACAGGGCTGCTTGGAGCCTACACATAGTACATACCTTCTGCTTATGAAAATTTTCAATCACTTCTTTCCCAATTCCCTTCGGTTTCAGGAATTTTCAAATCTTCACAAAACAAAGTGTAAAATAAATTAATCTATTAAAATAATCTAGGTTTACAAATTGCACAAGGTTATTTAGCTTATATACAAAACATTGAATTTAAATTATTTCATCTTTCGAATTGCTAATTAAACACAAACATTCAGTGCTTGTTGGATGATTTACCAATCGATTATGTTTGCAGATGTCTGTATTATACCTAAAATGACAAAAAAACAAAAAGAAACAAGACTTATCATGAATACATTTACCTCTTTCACTTCGTCCTCCGTGCTTTCCGCCATATTGAGAGATTGTGCCGGCGATGACGCGATTGCAGCAGCGGCAGAGTTTTTAAAAAAAATTGCGTCAAAAAAGTTTGTGTTTCGAAAAAAAGTTCGTTTCAAAAGAAGTTTGTGTTTCGAAATAAAGTTTGTTTCGAAAAAAGTTTGTGTTCCGAAAAAAAGGTTTGTGTTTCGAAAAAAAGTTTGTGCAACGAAAAAAAGTTTGTGTAACAAAGAAAATGTTTGCTTTAATAAAAAAATTGTGTAGTATCAGTGGCACTTCCAGTGCTCCGTACTCTAAGACTATGTGCACACGGTAACGTTTCCAAGCGTTTTCACAAATAACGCGTTTCCAGAAGTATCGTTTCTATGCTACATGTACATGAGACCGATAAAAACACCCTCACCTGAGAAAAACGTTTAACGTTAGGAAACAATGGCTGAAACTTGTTTTCTCAGTTCCAAACGTTTTAGACATTGTTTGTTTTCGCTCTTTTCGTCGTGTAAACAGGAGAAAACAGTCAAAACATGAAGAAAATCCAGAAACGCAACAGAATAATATGGTGGATGTCAAAGGAGTTGCTTCATTATTTTTATTTATCGGTAACTTGATACTTCAACTAACAGCAGCTGCAGTTAACTTAGTAACAATAACAACAAACAGGACACAAACAACTGCTATTCGAGCCCTGAAAGTGTCGAGAAAATGATTAAAAAGGTATTTAAAAAGATTAAATAGACGACCAATGAGGAAACAAAGAATATGCTGTGGACCAGGTCAGACAAATATTTGGTAGACAAACATTCTAAACAAAAAAACCAGTAGCGAAGAGTGGAAAGAAAATTTAAGAATGGACAGACGCCTCTTTGATGAATTATGCGAAAGATTAAGACCGTATCTGACTGGCAAAAACACAATTATGAGAGATGTATTACCTGTGGAAAGAAAAGTGGCTGCAACTCTGTACTATTTAGCTGATGAATCAAGATATAGGAAGATAAAATCAAACTTTGTGGCAATTATAAAATATTTAATACAAATCCATGTTCATACATCATATGTATAATATGATGTACAGTATCATATGTTCTATATCAAAGGATTATTTACCAAGTAGAAAGCTGATGTTATAAGCATTTATAGTATATTATGTCTCTTTTGTTTTAGGTTGCCAATTTCTTTGGTATTGGCAAAACTACCTTATCTAAAATTATACGATCTGTATGTTTTGCTATTGTGGAAGTTCTGGGAAAAGAATTCATTAGTATTCCACATGATGAAGAGGGCATAGTTCAGTTAGCCAGTCAGTATTATAGCAAACATGGATTCCCACAATGTATTGGGGCAGTTGATGGGACAAACATTCGAATAAAGCAACCCAAAGGCAAGTCATCAGAGTATATTAATGGAAAAGGTTCCTACAGTTTAAATATCCAGGCAACATGTGATCTCAGGTATTGTTTTCTTGATGTTGTGATTAAGTGGCCGGGAAGTGTGCATAATGCCACAATGTTTGTAAATTCATCCATATACCACATGCTGCAAAATGGAACAATACCTACATGTCCTAAAGTAATTGTCAAGGATCAACCACCTGTTCCTATCTGCATTATTGGCGATCCAGCATACCCATTGAATACCTTCCTAATGAAAGAGTATGAAGTAGGAAGTAGGACTGAAGCAGAGCAATTTCATGGATTTAGGTTGTCATCAGCAAGGATGGAATTGAATGTGCTTTTGGTCGGTTGAAGGCAAGATGGGGTTGTCTAAAAGGAGTCTTAGATGTTGATTTAGAGTTTGCACCTACACTCATTTATACTTGTTTTATTCTCCACAACTACTGTGAAAGGGACAATCAAGTATAGATCCAGCAGCAATACAATATGATCAGGAGTTTACACAAGCCAATGTTGAAACCATTGAGCAGTTTAATGCAGATCCTGCTAATTGGAAACAGCAAATTGAATCTTGCCCAAACGATGCTAAAGACATCAGGCACATTTTTAAAATGTTCATTGAATAACTGAATGTTTATTGACAATGAAATTAATTAAACAAGCAATATGCACATACATAAATAATTAAATAGTAATTATTTCACAAATTCTGTAAAATTAATTAATATTATATTATATAAAACACCTTAACATTTATTACATTCTTAACCAATGGTCTCATTTTCATTTTTGCTGTACTTTTCCTGGAAGTCTTTTTTGGATGCATTTCTCCCATATATTTTGGCCAAATATTTTTTGCTGAGCTTGATTAAATCTATCCTCAGCCCTATAGAAACTATAAGGAAATAGCCACATGAAAATCAGATTGTGGGGTAAAAATGCAAAAAATAGTCTATTAATTATTTGTAAAGAATTTATAACAAAAAATGTTTACTGTGAAATTCAATCTGTTAGTCATAAACGAATGACACAAATCTTCTCTTGTATTATTGTTCAGTTCAAACAACCAAAAGAATCACAAATTGGCTAAATGCCATCATAATAACAAAATTTGCATGACTATGTTAAGATAACATAACAGTCTAATTATTTAATCCAGTCAGCAAGTCCTCATTGTCAACAAACTCATTTGAGGACTAAAATTTTGGGCTGAGCCTATAAGGCATAGAATGAGATTGCCTATATGGAGGACTCCGAACTCTTGATGACACAACAGGGTGCTGCTGGTATACCACACTAGACTGAGAGACCATTGCAGATGCAATATTCTTAAATCCTTCTGATAAAGATTAACCAATTGCAGTAATAGATTCTGATAGTGACTTAATGGCACTGGCCTGTTGACTTTCACCTTCACTAATTTTCTTTATCAGCTGCTCCTGAAGTGCCAGCTCTTTTTGGGCAATGTTAATCATTTGCTGATCATTACTCATCTTCTTGTTCAACTTTTGATCTCTTAAATCAGAAAGCAGGTTACGACGTTTTGTGGGAGTGGGTGAGTCCAAACTTGATTTTTCACTTGGTTGTACAGCTGTTTCAGTGTCAAGCACGTCAGCCTTCACATCATCTTTCATTTCCATTTTCTAATTGGCAGTACTGATGATTACATTATTGGTTTCAACCCTCCAGGTATTTCATCAGCTGAAGCGTACCAAACACATTTTGACACAACTCATAGAATTTAAATACTTGTCTCCCCCCTCCCCCACCACTTCTCCTACCAGCTCTAACCACAGCAACGAATTTATTTTGCAACTGTTTGACTTTTCGAACCACTCGACCAGAATTCTGTTGGAATTCAGCAAGATGATGGGGAAATTCTTCATTGGGTATGTCTGTAATTCCGGATAACTTCGCCACGAACAAATCATTTATTTCTGTGTATTTCTTTTTACAGCTGTCCCAGTATAGCCCCTCGTTGGTTTTTTCGATTTTGTACTCCAAAATAATGGAAAGTAATAGCTCAACTTCAGAATCAGACCACTGGAAGTTTTCTTTAGCTTTTTGCACATCAAGCACTTCAACTTCAGCCGAAACCGATGAGGATGACATGTTTATTTCAGGCAAAAAGACTGTAAAGTTAAAAAAATCTCAAAAATTGTGTTGAATTCAGTTAAAAGCCTGCCAAAAACAAACGAAGCCGCGCAAAGATTGGAACCTAGACATAAACAAACTGAAACACTAGTGATTTTTTTCGTGTAAACAAGGCGCCAAAGCGATCCAAATGAAAACGGCAAATATAGAAATGCTTGGAAACGTTACCGTGTGCACATAGTCCAAGTGTCTTAAATGCTCGAGAGCATCTTTATGACAGCTCAGTTTTAATACCCTTGTTGCTTCAATAAATTTTCGTTCAGTAATGCGACAGCCTTTTTGTGACATAATTCCCATTTTTTTTTTCTTCAGTCAGCATCAGACAGTCATGTTGTTTTTGACTTGGGTGATCAGCTAAAGGAAATGTTGAATAAATGTGGCGATAATTTCATCTGGAATGGAAATATTACCCAACTAAAACGGTTTGTAAATGAAGATTTAAACCTCTGCGGCAGTTGAAAGTCTCCTGGTGGCGATACAAAGCAATTTAAAAACAAAGCAGCCGATACCATCCTAAAATGGCTTGGAACAAACAAGAAAAGTTGCTAGTCGTGAAGGAGGTAAACTCTACATTAACAGATGCCCTATCAAAGCTATTAGTCGATAGAATGGCAAGGAAATCTGTTGACAAATCTTAAAACGCTGATGATGACCACGTGCACACCACCACAACAACAACAACTACCAACATTAACGAGAAATGTGGTTATTGTGATTCTAGAGACACTGAAATATCTCATTTAAAAGAAGAAATAACAAGAATGAACAATCTTATCGTTAATATGATGAAAAAACCAAGAAATTGAATCTAAAACTGAAATAAACACTGTAGTGGACTTCACAAGAAACAACAACAAAATGGCCGATGAAATCGACACGCTCAAAAATGTTATTGAGCGAATTTCGAACGAAAATGATCAAATGAAAAGTGTTTTGGACATGCAACAGAATGAATGGATCACCATTGAAAAGAAAACATCCTCAAACATGACCAAGACAACAACCTCTGCCCCAATGTTTCAAACAGCTTTTCAACGCTACAGGATCAAACATCAAACGAGTCGCCTAGCGAGTCCAATCAAGTGCCATTGGAAGCCAGTTTTGACACAAATAATCAGCAGGAAGAAGACGTTAACAACAAATCCATCAACAACAAAATAGGCAATGAGACACTGACCAAATCAAGTCAAGAATCCAAAAAAGATGCACCAGTTTCACTGGTAATTGGAGACTCGATGACCAAACATTTTAACAATGGAAAACTATCATATGCAGCAAAAGGGAAAACTGTCTGCAAACATATCGTGGAGCCAAGATCAAAGAGGTGCAACAAAATCTCCAAAAAGACTGTGGTGAAAATAAACTACAGAGCATCATTCTTCATGTGGGTGCCAACAACCTAGTATCTGATGATGCAAAAATGGCGGCAGAACAAATGAAAGAGCTTGTTGTTGAAGCAAAGGGTAAGGCTGAAAATGTAGTTGTATCAAGCGTTATAAAAAGGTATGACAACAAGGTTCAGCATTCACGTATTCTAGAATTTAACTCTCTAGTTCAGGAATTGTGCAAGAAACACAATATATCATTCATTGACAACAGCAACATTGACAAAACCATGCTGAACAGATCAAACCTTCACCTCAATTATAATGGCGATAAGGCACTGGGTAAGACATTTTGTTCCTACGTAAGGTCTGTAAGACCTGACAAGTCCAATAATAATTATCATTATTTTCATCAAGACAGGCGACAATCAGGTTTTCAAAAGACTGGGCAACATGCCTAACCTACTTAGCACATGTTGCCAAAATGATCCAACAGTAGACAATAGTCATTTGAATAACACAACAAATATGAGTAGTGATTTCTTCCCAAACAGCATGGGTTCAAAATGGCCTTTTTGAATATTGTAAGCTTGCCAAAAAGATTTGATGAAATTAATTTCACTATGTCAAACAAATTTCTAGATATAATGTCCTTTAGCGAAACCAAACTTAATTCAACAACACCTGATAGCATGATTCATATTGATGGCTATGACATCATACGGAAAGACAGGTCTAGAAATGGTGGTGGTGTCTGCATTTACCTTCGAAATACTATAAACTACCAAATAAGGCATGATCTTTCAGCACCTGTTCTAGAAGCCATATGTATAGAAATAAGTAAACCACATAGTCGTCCATTCATAGTTGTTACAGTATACAGACCGCCAGATTCATCACCTGATTTCTTTATCCATTTTGAGAACTTATTCGAAAATTCATAGTATAAAGTAAACAATGGAAAATCAAAACTGTGTATTAAATACAGCATTTAATAGTGCTACGACTATAAACGATGTAAAACATGTTTACCTCTTAAGTAGTTTACATTTTGATTCTTTCTTGCCCACTGTAAATCCCCTTGTTTCTATCCATGGTTTAAGGTCTTCCATTGTGTTGCCTTCCAAGACTTTTTGCGGTAAAATAGCACCTGCGACATCACTTTCTTGAAGTTTTACCAAGAAGTCCGCCATATTGGAAAAAAATCCCAAGCATGTCTCACAGTTCATTTCGGAAACCTAGCTCTGACGTAAGTGCTTCAAAAGGCTATTCCATATGGACTTTTGTGAAATAGATATGGGTGGGCTCGTTTCCTTCTTACGTTGCTATTTCTCTGTCGAGGCTCTGAGCGTACTCCTCGCCTTCTTCACTGTATTTGCTGACTTGCAGCATGTCCGGCCAATTCTTGAACTGCACATCCGACTGCCTGAGAATTTTCGTCAGCTCAATCCTGTGCTGAAAGGCTTCGTCGAAAATTTTAGACTCGTACATTGCTTTGCCCTCATCAAATACACTGGGCACTGGCTTTAATTGCCAAAAGTCTCCAACAAGTATGACTTGTATGCCTCCAAAAGCGAACTTGCTATCCGAAATTAAGTAATGAATCATGTTAACAAGTTCTAAAAATCTGCAACTCGACATGGAAATCTCATCCCATATCAAAACGTCTGTATCATTGACATTCTTCCTGATCTTTTCTTGCACCACGGATTGCTCAACTAATTTTTGGGATGGAAATTCTGCTATTCTGCTATACCGCCGTAGTTCTGACATGCAATGCCAGTAGAGCAAACTGTTTGGCATTTCTGTCCCTGAGCCAAAAGTGCCTTTTCGATTTCTTTGACGGTTGTAGATTTTTCAACACCAGCTCTGCAAAGTATACAAATATTGTCGCCCTTTTTTGCTAAGTTCAAAATTAATTGCTGTTCATCTGTTAAATGCAGAGGTCTATCCATTTCCTGAAACGGGTATATTAGGCCTACAATTAGAATGAACATATAATTATGTACGTGGGGTATAACCCTATAAGCGCATTGAAACTACCCTTATTTTTATAAACATTTTGCCGAATATATGCGTTATTACAATTAACAAATCGTGCGTGCATCTGTACTGTAATAGATCACAGATGACGTCATGGCATGTGAAAAACAAAAAGTAACTTTTTGTTCTTCACATGCTATGGCATCATCTGTGATCTATTACAGTACAGAAGCGCAAAAAATAAAATCTATTTGTTCTATATTATGATGGGGTTGGCAAAAATCAAGCCCCGCAAAAAAGATTAGCTAAATAGATCACGCCATCAGTTGACGTCTCCGTGCGTGTGTACTTTAATAACACACAGCTCGCGACCAATGAAAATGCAGAACAAACACGTATTATTATATAAAGTTACTCAGGAGTCTCTAAGTCAATGTAACTTTAAAGATTTTCTCAACAGTACAGTTCTCATTTTAGCTGAATGTTCTTTTTGTTTTGTCTATGTAGCAACAAACGTTCCGGCGTCGGTGTCCCCAAAGTTATCAACAAGTTGCTTGTATAGTATAGACTACTAAAAATTAGGACTGATTAAAGTGCAGTAAGAAATCGAGAACTATTGCATGACCATGCTAAAATGTTAAACGTGCATTACCAAAACATGATAGGCGTCTGGTCACATTTCGCCACTGCCATATACCGGTTAATATTGTAGGGTCGTTGTATGAACTACAGGGTGTATAAAAAAAAACGAAGTCCATGTTTTGTGTCTAATTATTTCTAAATTACTGAAGCTTATAAAACAATTTTGGACTTGTTTTAAACCACGTTCTTTTCTCTTTCGAACAAGCCGTAATTCGTATTTTTACTTCGCGTAACGTACGTGCTATGACAAATTTAGTAAAAGCTATCAATTTGACATGCCCTCCAATTATGCAAATTCACTATGTCTTTCATGGTCGCCAGTTAAATTTTTAATTTTTTCGCTTATTACATAAATGTTATTTGTGTTAAACTTAATAAAACTTGTTATAAAGCTTTACAGAAGATAACGGACCGTTTACATCAACAAAAACCTTAGATTTATGCCAAAATAATGATCGAAATTAGCGTTTTGTTTATCCGCGCGTGCACAATGTTTTCGAAATTGCATGTTAAGATTCATGAAGTCGATACAAGCTTGAACTATCCGTTCGTAGTGCACATTAACAGTCCGTTATCTTCTGTAAAGCTTTATAACAAGTTTTATTAAGTTTAACAGAAATACCATTTATGTAATAAGCGAAAAAATTAAAAATTTAACTGGCGACCATGAAAGACATAGTGAATTTGCACAATTGGAGGGCATCCCAAATCGATAGCTTTTACTAAATTTGTCATAGCACGTACGTTACGCGGAGTAAAAATACGAATTACGGCTTGTTCGAAAAAGAAAAGAACGTGGTTTAAAACAAGTCCAAAATTGTTCTATAAGCTTCAGTAATTTAGAAATAATTTGACACAAAACATGGACTCCGTTTTTTTTATACACCCTGTATAGTGGCATAGTGGTTGCGTGACCTAAATATGATAAGTATAGTTATCAAACATATGCTTACAGTAATTAGAAGGAAAACACACAAGTTCTAATAAAAAATTGTGGGATTTTCTCAACACAATTTCGAACATGTTGTTCTTCAGTTACAAAGATTCTTGTCAAACCTGTTTTCTCAAGTGGCATGATCAGTACGTGCACTCGCCTGCTTGTTCATTTTGTTCAAATGATGCACATGCTAAAAAGTGCTTGGATTTCTCTTGTTTTTTGGACAATTTTTCGCAAATGTATGCTTTAAAACGAATATTGTAAGGTAAAACACCGTGTTTAGCAATTTCTTGCGATGAATGTTGTCTTGTTGCCAGTGCATTTTGACAGATCTTTGTACTTTAAGCATCCAAAAAGGCAAAAACTGAGACATAAATGACTGCGACAAGACTCTTTAAGAGAGATTAATTCTGGGAAAATAAAGAGAAGCGCCAAGAAATGACTACGGCGTGAAACACAAGGCAAGTTTGTTGATAATGCGTATTTATACTTGTGTTTTAATGCTTCATAAAGGCCGGCGTAGCCATACTCCTCCAGTCTATTCACTGTTTAAATTCCAGAGTAAGTTTATGTTTTGTAACTACAAGACTGTGTTCTTATTACTGTATTTCAAAACATTGACGGACTTTACATGTAAAAGAATATGAGCGAAGATACAAAATTGGCTTGAAACAGTTTTTTTCTCAATTTTAAAAGGGTTATTCTCCCTCACTGGTACTGTATCAACTTCATCAAATTTAGCTAAAGCGCGAGCCCGAAGGGCGAGAAAGGCTGAGCCTCTCTCTGCACGTGCCATGTTGTTATTTTCGAGCGTTATGTATATGCTCTTCAGCGTCGTGTATATGCTCTTGCATATTGTGCAATCACTTACCTTATATGGAATACGTACTATAAGTGCCTATCGCCTGTGCATGTACGTGGCGAAACCTCATTATTCTAAGCATGTTTATAGAAATATAGCTGTATAGCTATAAATGTTACCTCTGTATGTATTCATATCTGTTTGACTCATTCTCTGAAAAACGCCGTTACCAAAAACAAAGTATAATTTAGTAAATTGATTAGGTTTATATATAATAGTGTATTTGGTTCAATGGTAAATGTCTCCTGATTTGAAAATTCAACTTTATATTTATTGTTTAATATGTAAGCAGATATCTATATGTTCACCTCGTTCTTTGAATAACTTATATCAAAGCTCGCTCACAATTCAAAATATGACTTGCCAATGGCAACATTATATTTATTCCCCCTCTGTGTGAGGCCTTAGGCTTGAACACGTACTGAAGTTTGTCCAGAAATAAAACTATTTCAATGACTGTGCCTTAATTGCGGCATACTTATATCTGTTTGTCTCGTTCTTTGAAAAAACCCATATCGATTAGGTCTTTTTAGAATTAAGCTAATAAATAATGTATTGATTGGTCACAGAAACCTGCATCAAATTTTTTAATTGCAAATATTTCTTGCCAATGCTACCTAATTGGCCCAGTGGATATATTAGTTGCGGTAAATTCGTTTTCTTAGTATGTTTATAGTCATTTAAGTGTACATGTATATGAATCTTACTTTTATGTGTATTCATATGTCATTAGGGCCATTTATAGGAGGAAAAATAAGTCGCGAATGCTAAGACCCGTCTTATCTAAGGCACAAACACACTCGTATAAAAGGTGAATTTGTTCATTGTTGAATGTTATAGTTGCGACTAACGTAAGAACAGGTGTTTCTAGTGCCAAAATAAGTCGTAATTTTACAGAAATTGACCATTTATACGAGTGCCGTTCGCGTCTTGGATAAGACGGACTTATCAAGACGCCACCTTTTTTTTTTCGTGTAAATGGCCCTGCTTACTCGTTTTCTGAAAAATTCTTATCAAATATGAAGTATAAAAAGTATACTTGCCAAATTAATACTAAACAATAGTATGCATTTTAGGTATGTTTATGAGGCAGGTATAATAGTCGGACCGGATCGCCAATCCGTGTTGGATCAGGTCGGATCATGCAGGTATAAAAGTCGAACGCTCCATAGATGACAGGATTGCCAGTCTCGTGTCAATTAAATTGCCAAAATCAAAAACACGCGTGACATGCGTCATATGTGAAATTTGAAGATGCAGAACTAAAATCAGAAACATGCAAACTACTGTTCATTAGACATTATAATTATGTGCCTTCATATCGAAAAAGAATAAATTTAAATTACCGTGAAGACGTCTATGGGGCTTGACGAATATAAAGCAAAGTATGACCCATAGCTATGATATAGCATTTTCAAATTCTGAACGCTCATTGGCTAAGAGTCGTGTTGATATAACTCTTCTGCTAAATTTTAATGTAGTAGTAGTAGTAGTAAAAACTTTATTTACCCACGCTAACCCTGTCAACCGAAGCTGATTTCCACAGGGGGCGTGCAATAAGAAAATACAAGAATATTTACAAGACTAAGATATTTACAAAAGATAATAACTAAATCTAAGTAAAAGAATCTATAATAAAGAAAGCATGCATTTACAAATTTCTATTCTAAGTTTGTATAAGTTATTGTCGTACTAAAAAATGTGAGTAGCTATCCTATTTTGAAAACATGAAAAGGTTTTGCACTCCCTAATATCATTTGAAATAGAATTCCATTGGTGAGCGCCGTCGTACATGAAACTATTTTTCATGTTATTAATTCAAGGTTGTGGCAAACAAAGACCACTGGAGATACCCCGAAGTTTGTGATTTGTCACCTCACTTTTATAAGTAAAAAGATTTGCGAGTGACTCTGGACCCATTTTATTTAAAGTTTTGTACATTAGTTTTGCTTTTGCCCTTTTTCTCATCAAGTTAAGTGGCTCCCAGCCCAAGGCGGATAAAGCAATTGACGAATCGATATCATTGCTCATATTCATGATTACTCGAGCGGCTCTATTTTGAAGTTTCTGAAGCCGTTTTGATTGTGTTTCACCTAATACATCCCACACTTCACAACAATAATCGAAGTGTGGACGAACAATAGCGCTATATACTGAAATGAGTGTTTCTTTGTCAACAAAAGGTTTGATACGACGGAGAGCACAGATTCCTGCTGTTATTTTTCTGCAGACATTTTTAGTATTATTTTTTCAAGATAAATGTTGTCCACTATTATTCCAAGAGTTTTGCATTTATCAACTTGTTTAATTTGTTTGTTTTCAATAAAAATTTTTGGGTAAAAATCTTTTATCATTTGCCTAGAACCAATCAACATGAACTCAGTTTTAGCTACATTCAAGCTAAGTTTATTAGCTATTAGCCAGTTTCTAAGATTTTCTAAATCAGAATTTACTGCATTTTCAACATCAGTCATCGAGTCTCCAGAAGCTGTGAGATTTGTATCATCTGCAAATAGTCGAGGTTTTGTAATATTAAGACACTCGGGCAGATCATTAATGTACTACAAAAATAATAGTGGTCCTAGAATAGAACCTTGTGGTACACCACATTGAATTGGGTGTTCAGATGAAACAAATCCATTCATTTTGCACTTCTGACTACGATTTGTGTGGTAGGATTTTAGGAAAAAAAGAGCTTGTCCTTTTACTCCATATAACTCCAACTTTTTCAGGAGAATATGGTGATCAACAGTATCGAATGCTTTTTTTAAATCAATAAAAACTACTAAGTTAAATCATTTTCTGTCTAAATTTATGTACCACTCATTAGTACAGTCTAGTAATGCTGTTGCTGTAGAGCGGCATTTCCTGAAACCAAATTGGGAATTACTTGGTAATCCAAATTTGGTTAAATAATTGTATAGTTGATTATACAGGATTCGTTCCATGATTTTGCTTATTGCTGGTAAGACTGAAATTGGTCTATAGTTTCCAGGACAATTTCGTTGACCATTTTTAAAGAGTGGTGTTACACTAGCAACTTTCCATTGATCAAGGAAGGATGATGAAATAATGGCTTGATTAAATATGTGTGTTAGTGAATCTGCAATGGCAGGTGCAGCAATCTTAATATTTTTGCATGAAATCTTATCAATTCCAGTTGCTTTTTGGCCAGACAGTCCACATAATAAATTAAAGATCTCACTAACAGTTTTAGGTTGGAATGCAGCAAATTCTGATTTAGTTTCTTTAACATATGTTTCAAAATTGCAATTGGACATATCAATTTCATTTGCCAAGTCAGGTCCAATATTTGAAAAGTATTCATTGAAACCTTCCACAATTTCTTGCGGATCCTGCAAAATAGTTTCACCCATATTTAGCTCATTTACTACAGTTTGCTTAGTCTGCTTGCCTAGTAAATTGTTGATGGATTTCCATGCTTTCTTTGGATTACATTTTTGATTTGCAATTTTAGTGGAATTATAGTTTCGCTTAGCTTTTCTTAATTCAATATTGACCTGATTCCTAGATGTTTTGTATGTTTTGTAGTTTCTTAATTCAATATTGACCTGATTCCTAGATGTTTTGTATGTTGTCCTTTATATCATTTTGCTATATTATCGATATTGAAATAAAGTAATATCAGTACTCGTGAAATTGGAAAAACAATATCAGCATTCGTAAAACTGGAAAAACTCGAATGTGTAAAAATCCTCCGCCCCCACACAATTCGTTTTTCCAGTTTCCGCTTGTGTTGATATAATTGCAAATCCAATCAACACGGAAATGTTTTATATCTCTTAATTGATTGTTTTTAAATAACAATTTCTCAACATAACCCCATAAATCTAAATTGATACTAACTATTAAACAAAGTTAAACAAACATGAATTATGCAGATACAGTTCATGAATTTAACCCTTTCGATAATTATTCATGAAAGTTTTTGTCATGTAAACTTGCACACTATTAAAAAGACGATTGGCTGATACATTACAAGCAAAAAACTCTTTATGAAGTAATTATCGTGAGGGTATATTATGCACATATCATGCTATAATTCTAAGCATATGGCGATGCACAAACGCAACAACTAGTCATAATAATATATAAAGCTTGAACAGGTAAAAGTACTTTAATTTACAACACATACCATAGAAAACCAAATAAGTAAAGCATTAATTTGTCTAATTTTGAATAAAAGTGCATGTTATTACCGGTTATATATTCAATAATCACAGCGCATGCTTGGTATACGTGATTTAATTAATTAGTCGTCTGAATTCACAGCGCAGGAAAACAGTTAAAGCACGGCAATACCATGCAAATTTATTCAAAATTAGACAAATTTTACGGGGTTTTTTCATATTTGTTGGAACGGTGCATTGGGATTCCTATGCACGTATGCAAACTGCAAATCCGCGAAGCCGTTCCAAACAAAGAGCGATGGACTTGTTTCAAATCACAAACGCGAAAGTACGTTGACTGCTTCATCCATGACGGCTTCATCAGTGTTTGCATGCGAAAAAGGCCGCTTGCTCAAGCTTCCTACTGTAAAAAGAATGTTTCGTCAATAATTTTCATAACATAGTTTATAGTTCAGAGTTTATATACGAAGTCCAAACTCTTTCTCTAGTTTCTGCTTTTGTTTGGTATCCAGTTGAGGACAATCCTTCAGAAGAATTGCAGCTGATGTGAAATTGTCATTCTTTTTTAGCACACATACTTGGCTCACGTGATAATATGTCCGTTGATACTTAACTTGCAATTTTCCATCACGTAAGAAAGACCGATACTCCATCGTTGTCAACGCCAAGTTGTTGGGCGAAGGTGGGACAGCCGGGGGACAATGCATTGCACTGTAACAACCATAACATTTGTACGCTGTTGTCTCGCTAAGACACAAAAGTCTGTAACAGTAATGCTCATTTCTGTCTTTTGGAAAACTCTTTCTTCGGGTTTTCGTCTTCACAACGACAGTTGGTTCCGCTTTCCTCTTCCGATCTCGTGGAAGCTTGTCTTTTGCTTTCTGTCCAAGAGATTGCTTCTTCACATGCATGTTCACAATACTTGTAAGGTTTCAGCCGTCATTTTTCTTAGCGTACCAATCCAAGTAACTGGACAGCATTCTGATGTGTTGAGAAACAGCAACTGCATGGGCACAAAATTTTTGTGCATGCCATCCTTCGCAATCACAGCACACCTCACCATCCTCTTCTTTAACGGCTACTTGATGTGGTTTGCCAGAAGAGAACCTGCTAACGGAATACCATCGCTTCTTGTCTTTCTTCATTGACGGTCCTTCATACACAGATTTGTCTCTGAGTATAAGATTTGCCTTCCGTAGAATCCCTTGTCTTGTGAAAGCAGGCAAGTTTAATAATCTTCCATCATCATCATTAATTGATAAGTGGTTGAGGCTTTCATCTGTATCTTCCGGCGTAGTTTGAACTCCAAGAGCTTTTGAGAGAACAGCGCATTGTTTATCTTCGGGTCCCAATCGCTCTCTTGCTGTTGTACTGGCATTCCCAGACATGACTGAGGAAAGATCATCTTTTAATAACTTGCTAACTCTGGTGCTATGAAGTTTAGAAATGAACTTCTTCACTTCTCTGGTAGATAGCTCCAGAAAATCTGGGCGCTGAAATTTGGCAAATTCTTCTCTTAGTCGAAGATCTTCATGCAGCCCAGCTACTGCTAATGCGAAATCTTCTTGCTGCTCTTCATCAATAGAACGAATAGCTTCTATTGTTCCCATGAAACCAGGTGCTCTATGTTTCTTCTTAGCCTTGATCCTGTTGTTTGTACTTTCAGCTTCTAAAGTGTAAAACTTGACTGGAACGTCGACATGCTCTGACATAGAGATGAGACCAGCTTCTCTACGAACCTTAGCAATCATATTCTTTTTCATCATGTCTGACCTCTGCTTGATGTAACCAAAGACCTTGCTGCCGTTTTCACGATATTCCCAGACAGGCTGCAAAGAAGCGAGCATTGCGTCAAATTCATTATCTGAATCACGGTCTAGCAAGCCCGTTTCGTATGATCCATCGTTTGCTGCCTTTGCTGAAAATTTCCCAAACATAATGACTTGCAGATGCACCTTTGATATTAGCTCTAGATAGCATATCTTCGACGTTTTGGCAAAAGTGCCTGAAACAACGAAGAGACCTGTCAGATGCTTTTGGCAAACAGCCTTGCAATGCATTTATGAGGGCTTTTTCGCCATCAGTTCCAACAGAAATGATGTCTTGCCATCGAGGTCTCAACGACTTGAGCTTGTTTAGGAAATCTTTAAAAGTGTGCTCATCCTTTTTGTAGTGCAGCAGTACAGGACCGACAAAAATAGGAGGTTTACCCGTCGATTTCCTTTCAAGTAGCAAATTTCGATATGAGATTGGCGTACACTCATAAGGACCCAAGTTGAAGGTAGGATCAAGTTACATTACAGTAAACATTGCTTCGTCAGTGCAAAATGTTTCAAGCTCTGCTAACTGAACATCAGAAGCAAGAACAACCGATATCCCATCTTTTGCAATACTGACATCTCTTATAAAGCTATTATCCTCCTCTTTCATGCAAACAAGAACAGCGAGAACCTCGTCACTATTCTTGCTACCAAATTGCTGCTGAGCTGATGCCATTTTCTTTCTGATGTACTTAGCTTGGTTTACTCATCGTGGCATCTGGTTTGAAGATTCAACCATGGTAACACCTCCACAGCTAGCCTTCGCCTGACGAACAGCCTCCCTGGGTCCAAGAGTCGCACATTTCTCTTTCAGTGTTGCAAGAGTGGATGGCTGCGTGCGCGTGAAGCCTCTCGCTCCTATTCCTTTTTTTGAGTTCCCATGAGGTTGGAGATCGAAAGCGATTTCCTCACGTTCAAACAAATACTGAACCAGGGCAACATTGTTCACAATATTTCCATCATGGTCAGAGACATAGATAATCTTGCGATGAAAATCGTTCTCGTCTTCGAATGTTTTTGTGTGATAGATTCAATTTAGGACATACTGATCATTTATGGTAATCGTCTCTGCCTTTGAGGAGACATTGGAAGGCACATAAGCTCCATCTTTTTTCTTTTCTATCACGTTGTGATAATACCTATGCTTTGGACATGCGGCTGTCGAATTATGTCAACATTGAACTGGGGGAGGGGGGGGGGTTTAGAATAAAAATTGTGAGCATTTAAATCAGTCGAGAAGGGCATGCATATCTTGTCTTCAAAATTTCAATGTGTCTCAACAAGTTTTGTCCAAGATCGTAGGTAGGTAGCTGTATGTATCTCTTTAACTTTCTTCTAACTTTCTTTTTTTCTGGAAACTTTGTGTTTTTAGTTATTAAACTGTCAACACCAATCCCACTTTACACATTTAGCCAAGTAGTCAGCTGGTTATTGTCGTAATGATTCTAGCAATTTGTCATGGGTGGACCCTACTATAACCATAAATCATCGCAATAGTTTTATGGAGTAGGTTGGGTAGGACAAAAATACTATTGGTAAACAATTTCATACTAAAGATGCACGGTTACATTGAAATAAACAATATGTTAGAAGGGTTGAGTAACCTTAGTGCACGACAACTTAGTCTAATTAGTTCAGGGATTTTAGTTTAAGGGGAAAAAACCTATTTTTTCAGTGTAATCAGTGCTGCTATGGGTAGGTAAATTATATGTTGCTTGTGCACTTGTTTTCCAACCATTTTAACAATTGTTTATTTCCTATTTAATTTACAAACAAACTACATGTAACAATAGTATTTAGATATTTAAAAGTGTATAGGCTAGCTAAAAATGACATGGCTGAATTGCTTGTTTTACATCCATGCATATATGTTATGCACACTTACTTTTCAAAATTGCTAAGACAAAGGAATTATTGTAAGACTGAAGATAAAATACACGCGTTAAATAAAAATGATTGGAAACTACGTTTTGGCAAGACTGTAAATTAGCCAGCAATATAACCGTGCCATTTAACCAAACGTGAAGTTTGATTAGGTTGAGTTCCGCCGATGGCCTGAATAAGGTCCGGTACGAGCTTCTTAAACCCCTTCAAATGTCACTTGTATTTAGTTAGGATTACAGAATTAAACGAGTAAAAGAAACCCTTGTGCATCTGCAAACTACAGATATAAAAATATAATGCATGCAATGCCCTGCAAGCGTTAAAATGTCACGCAAAATCAAAACAAACGCGTGCAAAAATTGCTTGACCCACATGCACTTTCAACACAATCCAATTAAGGCATTTCCTTCGAAGCATATTTTAGTCAACTATTCGAAACTTCAAATAGTCGTTAGAAAATAGACAAGATGGTCGTGTTTAATACCATACCACAAATGCAGTGCAAGGTCTGTCAAAAAAGTAAAAACATTAGAGACCTTTAGCATTGCGTTTTTTTTGAACCGCGAACCTCAAGAAATCACGTGACCAGTCCTTGGCATCGCGTTTGACGTAAATTTCTGGCGTTTTCGACGGCAAAGTATAGGATTTCAGGTAAGTCGTTTACCTCAGCTTTTGTTTGCCTATTGTTTTTTCTCGCGTATATCTGTTGTTGGTATACAGAAGAAAGTGTGTTCTTTCACTTGCAATATAATTTGGTGTTGTAAATATTGCTGTTTAGTTTAAAACTATCACAAACATCGAGCATCACTTACCATGAATGAAATTCAATATGGCGGCTGTTCTCAAAATTCAACACTACAGTAGCGTTGCGAATAAAAAAAGTAAAACAATATAAACAATACCTTCTTGCTGCCGCCATGTTTGTAGCCCAAAATTCTGCTACACGTTTTGAAAAAAAACGCTTTGCTAAAATGTCGCAACTTTGACGGAAAACGTCAAATGCAAAACTGCAGTTTGACGTTTGCGGTCCCCCACAAAAACGCAATGCTAAAGGTCTCTATTGTTTTAAATTTTACAACTTGAAAAACAAGGTCAGGAAGCGTTTTTCCATATGGGGCACCATTTGTAAAAAAATTATTTATGTCGAAAATGTGTAGATTTTTTCATTATTTACCTAAATAGTTCATTATTTACAAAAAATGAATTACTGTTTGTTAAATAATCCATACATTATTTGAAAATAATCCACACATTATTTACAAACAATCTTGGAAACATTTCATTATTTGTAAATAAGACAAGGATTGTTTGCAAATAATGCTTCGCTGTTTTATATAATGAATGGATTATTTAATAAATAATCCATTATTTATTTAAATAATAAATTGTTTATTTAGACCAAATAAATTATATAACAAATAATCCATTTCACTTATTTATAATAAATGGATTATTTAGCAAATAATCGATTATTTATTTAAATAATAAATGGCTTATTTAGAGCGAAACGAATTATATAATATATAATTTTTTCCCCCTGAACCACACACCGCCTGCCAAATGTAAAAAAAAAATATGGCAACCAACCAAGTCAGCTGGCCAGTAGTTGTGCAGCCGAAACAAAATACCGTGGGGAGTTAACCAAAGCAAAAATTGTGGGAATTTCTTTCCCGTATCGATCTTCTTTGTTTGTCGAACGAACGAATGTCAAGCACACGTGAAACAGAAGAGTTGCCAGCCAGGTATATTGTATTGCACTGTATATCGTATATATTTAATTGTCTAGATTGAAGTGAACGTCTATATAAATTGGGCCTCTTCTTAAGTTTTACAAAATTCAGTGTCATTCATCAGACATGTCAGGTGCAGCACAACCCCTACATTTCATACTGGGTCATAATTATCACTTATTCACTGGAACCTCGGAGAAACAGTGATTTTTCTGGCCCCTGTTATTAAACTCAGGTCTCAGAGCCACAAAAATCACTGTTTCCCTCGGTACCAGTAAATAAGTGATAAATATTGTATCTCTGTTGGGTGTATATGTACAGTAGGTATATAGTAAGTTGTGTCTTTGATCATTAGCATCTTGCATATAATGGCAGCTTGCTTTGAAAAAGGTATTCTAGCTTCAATTTTTGGTACTTTGAATTTCCCTTGTCTTGGTAAACACAAAGACAAGACAGTGAAATACTGAAATGGAAGTATGGTGTTTTAAAAAAAAGTAGAAATTAAATTATCCACACAAGAAATGAGGAATAAGGGTATTACTTTTTATACACATCAACACATGTATACATATTCATGCTCAGAAATGATATCTTGAATTTTTGTGCAGGCAAGGAAGACCAAATGTTGCAATCACAGCATCACAAATAGAAGAGATGTTTGATCTTGGCTTTACAGTAGCTCAAATGGCTTCCCATTATCGTATTAGTAGGCCAACTGTATACAAATTGCTGGCTGAAGAAGGAAAAGTATACCAAGAGAGGTATAGTGAACCAACAGATTTACAACTGGATTCTGTTGTTAGAGAAATTAAGCAATCACACCCAAATGCTGGTGAGACTAATGTAATTGGTCACCTTCGAGCTGGAAATATCCGTGTGCCATGACAGAGAGTATGTAATTCAATACATCGGGTTGATCCAGAAGGTCCATTTATTTGAAGTTCCAGGGCATTCTGTCACAGAGTTTATGAAACACCCTGTCCGAATTACGTGTGGCACATAGATGGTAATCATAAACTAGTGAAATGGGGGTTTGTTACACATCTTGCTATTGATGGATTCATGAGAGGTATTACGTTTGGGGAAACATCAAACAACAACCAAGCAGATACAGTGCTCCAGAAATTTAACCAGGCTGTCAACACATATGGTAGACCATTCCGTGTTTGCACTGACCATGGCAAGGAGAATGTGAAGGTTTGGCAAGATATGATTCAACATCGTGGTCCAGAAAGTGTTATTGCGGGAATATCTGTTTGCAATCAACGTTTGGAGCGATTAAATGGTGACGTGAATGTGCAAGTAAATCGATTTTATGCCCAAATTTTTAGAGAACTAGAGTTTGAAGGGGTTTTAGACATAACAAATCCATCTGATAAATTTTGCCTTCATTATGTATATTTGCCCAGAATCAACCAGACCCTTCAAGAGCTTGTGAATGCTCACAATTCTCACAGCATATCCACAGAAGCAGGAGCTACACCAAATCAACTCATGTTTGCATACAGATATTTAACTGAGTTACATCACTTATCCCTTCATTCAACAACCTACCCCAGTGTTTCAGTCGAAAATTTGTTAAGCAGGCAAGAAGAACTTCCTTTTGTGGAAGTATTACCATCTACTACCATCATTTTGGGTGACAAGCTTGAAAAATTGAAGAATTTAGTTAACCCAGTCGCTTCTTCATCAGATAAGGGTAAAGATTTATATAGACAAACTGTGCAATTTGTTGGAATTTTTTTGTTTAGTTAACAAACATATTAACGATTAAACTTGTGAACAAATGAACATAAATTGATTTTAATTTTACAGTAGTGTTAGTTTAATGTGAAACAAGTTTGTTCAAATTAGTCTCTCAATGGGATGAAATTGGAAAACACAAAATTTACTATTAGATTGCAACAATAAATTTTCTTGCCATTGACATTAATATGTGAAGTCCACTTCTTGCTATTATGATATCAATATTAAAATTCCATGGATATAATTTGTATATGTAATTTGGAAAAAATGTACCTATGCACATTTATCAAGATTTAAAAACAAGGAAATCCAAACAGTTCACATTCAAATGCTTTGTCCATATTCTTAGAAAATACATCCATAGTCTCATGCTTTGTGGGTAAATGCATATTCAGACCACATGTTCCAACTGATGGATAGTTGCCATCGATAGGATGGAGATACTTGACTGATATTTTTCCTGGAAGGCATTCAAGTTGTTGCTGCCCCGTCACAAATTGCACCACAGCTGCACATCTTTTTATATGCAAAACTTGTAAGATAAAATGTAGGTGTAAGAATGGTTAATATTAAATTTAGTGAGTGGGCAACTGCACTACAGGGTGTGTCGAAAATGATGGACCTTTGAAATTGAATTGACAAAAGGAAAAAAATTGCTGTTTGTTCAGTTGCTAAACAGAATTATTTTCTCCTAATTGCACCCAAATTAAAATTTCTTGATACAGTATATATTTAAAACAGGTATTTGCTATATTTGGTTGGTTCAAACCTCAATTTTTAGGGTTTTGAAAATTCATATGTTCTAATCCCTCCTCCACTGTCAATTTCCAACAAGCTTCTTACATGCTCATGAGTATACATATGTTAACAGTATACAACTGCATGGGTTTTTGTGGGTCACCACCAACCTATAGTAACAGGTGTTGTGGGTGGTTGGTGATAACAATGAAAGACAAACTATAGAAATTTGTTTTCTAAATGCCAATCACAAAGGCTGGTGATCTTAAGTTGGTTATAACTGTTTTTGTTCAAAGTAGATAAGTTGCTTGGGAAACATTTGGTGCATGAATAAATTTCAAAACCAAAATTTTTAAACATTAAAATTTCCTGCTACTGTTATTTCCTGCTGCTTTCACGCTTCTACTGGCATGCTCGTACATGTATACTTTTTCCACTTCTGGTGTTTTATAATCAGTGTCTAGAACATCATAATTACCTTCTCCACATGAAATTGACAAGTTGTCCTGGATATACTGGACAAAAAATGTTTTTGCCCTTTCCTCAGCACTGTTGGATGGCTCTGCAATTGTCATTTGCTCCATCAGTTGACTGCTTGTAATTGCTGTAGTGGATGCAACAAATCTACTTGATTTGGATATTTTCGAACAAGATCTAGTACATCGAGAAGGGCAAGACCTTGCATAATTTGGTTATTTGCTGCCTCACGTTTCCATATAATTTCATGAAGCAGGAGTGTGGCAAATAAGTGCTCTCGCTCATCATATGAAATGGTATTTGTCCAGAGGAGATAAACATACGGTAGTAAAGTACGTACGGAAAGCATAATCTGGCTTTAAAATTAATTAGGATTTCCCAATAGACCAGTGAATGAAAGCAAGGAGCTATACAACAAGCAATAAATTAGTTTATAGATCATAAAATTAGTATATATCAGAGTGCTACATTGCTTTTTTCTTTTTGTATGTTAGTTTTTTGTTTTCATCAACACTCTGATATTAGAATGTACTACGACCAAAAACTGGTGGGAGGAGAGGGGTGACCATTTTGTTTTGGGGGGGTGATTAAAATTTTTAATTAAAGAGTGGTTAGCACTGGCCGAAGAAAAAAACCTGGCTTATTGGGAATAAGCAAAGGACATTTTATAGAGATATTTTAGTTACCTGCTATGAAAATATAATCCAAGATGTCAGCTCGATTTGTAAGCTTCTCAAACTCAGACTCTTCAGTCGTTGTAATCTAGTAATGGAAAAATAAACATAACAAGTCAGTTAGACTGCATATAGACATAATCTTTTCATTTAAGATTCACCTGCATGCGCCTGCTTTAATTTAATACAGAAAATTTTACTTGCCTCAGTTATAATATCTCATAAATAACAATATACTCATAAATTGGCTGAGCCATACAAGCGAAACCTAAACAAATTTACATGATTTAATTATTAATTCGTGGCAACTCAGTGTTAGCCAGTATACATACGCTGCCTTGCCCGGCTAGAGATGCCACTTCTGATCCATTCCAGGTATAACTACTGCTCACAGGTGGTTGCTTAAGCCTCTTAAGATCAGGCATGGTGTGCAAATATTCATACTGGAGCATTTCGCCTGGTTGTAGGTCAAAAACCCCTCCAATACCGATGTGACCTCTTCCCTCACCTGCAAAAAAAATTTAAACTGCAGCCTATTTTTACTTCACATGTAACACTTATAACACCACCTGACACCTTTTTGCATATGCATACTACAAAAAAAATTCGAGCACAGGACCCTAAGCTAAAAGCTGTCTCAAAACTATCTCACATTAATGACCTGAAAAGTTTTGAACTACAAGTAACTACAAGTATTGAGACACAATGCCGCCCCCCCCCCTCCCGACAATTAACATTTGTAATGACAGTAAATCATCAAAGCCAATCACAAAACGTGTTCAACAATATATTAGTGGGTGTCACCATTCACATTAAGGATAGAAGGAAAAATCGTAACCTGCATTTCATTCCAAGACGATACAATTCGAATCTTTCCAATTAGTCCTATTTCTGCCACAAGACCACGTTATTTTCCTCGCAGTATAACAAAATTTCCCTCTCAAGAGTATGGCAAACATACCACATCTTTATTCCACGTACGAATACGCCCAACTGTTCCTGAGGTTCTTTTCCTAGTAGGCCTTGAAGTAGGAGCAGTTAATGTGACCAACCTCCTACTTTGAGGCGGTCGAAAACCAGAAGGTAATGGGCTTATACGCAAGTCGCTTGTACTTGCACCTTCGTTCACAGCTGTATCGCTTGTGTGGCATTTGTTTATGCCATTATTTTGCTGTGGAATTAAAAATTTAACAAGATAAACGTAAGATAAACACTGTAATTATATTTTCTTTTCGAATTCCCAAATAAGCAAGTCAAAATGATATGTATTATACATATCTGTATATAAAATATGCATGCACTGACCCCTGATTGTGGCCAAAATGCTTCCGTCTGTCTCGGTTCAGGATTGCTTGAAACCATTGAAGGATTGTTCCGAGTATCAGAGCTTACACTTTTAATGAACTTTGCAATCTGGTTCAAGACCTGATTAACATTTGTTGGCAATGTTGATGAATTATTCATATCTGAGGTTCGGCGTTCAACGACTGACGACAATAATGTGTTCAAAAAACAAAGAAGATTGATGCGGGAAAGAAATTACCGCTATTTTTGCTTTGGTTTACTCCCCCGGTATTTTGTTTCGGCTGCACATTTACCGGTCAGCTGACTTGGTTGGCCGCCATATTTTTTTTACATTTAGCGGGCGGCGTGCGGTTCAGGGTGAAAAAAATTATATATTATATAATTCGTTTTGCTCTAAATAAGCCATTTATTATTTAAATAAATAATCAATTATTTGCTAAATAATCCATTTATTATAAATAAGTGAAATGGATTACTTGTTATATAATTTATTTGGTCTAAATAAACAATTTATTATTCAAATAAATAATGGGATTATTTATTAAATAATCCATTTATTATATAAAACAGCGAAGCATTATTTGCAAACAATCCTTGTCTTATTTACAAATAATGAAATGTTTCCAAGATTATTTTTAAATAATGTGTGGATTATTTTCAAATAATGTATGGATTATTTAACAAACAGTAACTCATTTTTTGTAAATAATGAATTATTTAGGTAAATAATGAAAAAATCTACACATTTTCGACATAAATAATTTTTTTACAAATGGCGCCCCATATTTCTCGTAACTCGGGCTGGTTTGTGTACAAGAGACGAAAACTGAATAAAGTTAAAAATTTGTAGTTTTTGCTTGTATTGTATTTATTTAAAAGAATGCTTCATTTAACAATAAATCACAGCCCAAATACTCGTTGTTCACGTAAACTTGGGGAACTAATTTATGTATCAGAGCTGGTCTGTACACAAATTCGCATACCAAAAGTCTACATAGCAGGCATGCTGCGAGGAGCTACAAACAAACGCGCATTCGCAACAAAGTTTTACCCAAAAAAATAGCCTGCGCGACTTTAAGCAGCCTCGTACATTAGGTGCAAGGACGATGGAAAAAGGAGCTGCTGTTTCAAACGCAATAAAACCTAATTTCTACATATCTAAACAGAATTCCCGTAACTCGAGCTCTTTACAAAAGTTGAGCCACTTTAGTACAATAAACTCGACCACCAAAACGAAATTGTTGTGAAAACACAACTTGCGAATCAAAGCTGATTACATTAAGTCAATACATTGATTCGTAATAATACAACATATTTGAAATGACATACCTTGGCACTTCATGCATTACAAATCTAGGCTTAGTCAAATAGATACAACTAGTTGAAATGACCACAGTTTCGGCACGGAGAATTTTTCTGCTTCCTCTTTATGAAAACTCACTCCTGTTCCGGGACTGGTCACCCTTTTTCATTGCAACCAAGATCTTAAGTAGTAATATAGGTACCGATCGAGCCTTTTTTTTGAGGGAGTGCAAGGGTGCAGGAGGGGGCGCACATATATTGAGGGGGCACACCCTCATTAGAATATCGTGCCCTGATTGGTCAAACAGCATACGTACACTCCGTGACTTACGCTATAGCTGCGCTCTGATTGGTCGAAAAGCGTACGTACACCCCGTGACGTACGCTATAACCGTGCACTGATTGGATGAACATCGTACGTACACCCTGTGATGTACGCCATAGCCACACTCTGATTGGTTAAAACTGCGTACGTACGCCCCGTGACGTACGCCATAGCTGCGCTCTGATTGGTTAAAACAGCACCGTGACGTACGCTATAGATGCGCACTGATAGGTCAAACAGCGTACGTACACCCCGTGACGTACACCTTAAGCAAAGCGTCACAAACGCCTTAACCGTCCTGTGATTGGTTAATTGGTGGTGGCATAAGGCACAGTGTTACATACGCTATAGCCATGCGCTGATGTTACCTACGCTATAGCCGTGCTGGTTAAACTGATTTGAGAAGGGGTTGTGGCTCGTGGAAGGGTAAATAACGTTTGTGTGAGAGAGGTTCGTAGACTGGTTTCATGAAGAGTTGTTGGTCATGGAGGGATGAAGAATGTTTCACAGGCGAGGGTTGGGGTTGTCTTGATAGGAAGTGGTTGACTGTAGAACCCTCACATCACTGCGTCCAATCATTATTACAGATATACGATTTAAATTGTGGTTTACACAATCGAGAATACCAAAAAACGGGACCAGGTGGCAAGTGTTTTCATCATTGGTTGCCAGGACAATTAAAGGGACCAGTAAAATAAAATAAATTACAGAACGCGTAGACTGAGCCATTTCTTTACAAACCGATCGTATGCGTGTTTTTGTCTGACAGAAAAATATTCAAATGTGTTTCTAAAGTGCATTACGATTAAATGTGCGATATAAGACAATTGTTTACTTTTACCATTAGCGAGTTATAAAATCATGCTTTTCACACAATTCAGTTTATTTGTCTCATGATGTAAAAGAGGGTGAGAGATAGTTTACCTTATTGCAAATACTTGCAAAGTGTAAACTTAAAGTACGAAAAGTCCGTATAGAACATGGGACGAGCAACCTTGTACTGAACATTTGTGAATGCTGTCACAAGGTCTTAAGCAAATGATTAGACGGTTTTAACAAGCCTTGTTTACCACACAGCGGACAGTCTACGCAATCGTGGCATGATGTAAACCATGCAAACTCATTGAATTTAAACATAAAACTAAATATTATTAAACATAAAACGAAATACTGTTTTGGTAAAACTCCCGTGGAGGGACAAATTGTGTCCCTCAAAGTGATATTAGGTTTTGCAAAAGTCCCGTAGAGGGACACAAAGTCCCGTGGAGGGACAAATTAAGTCTCGCGAGTCCTGCTTCAGCAAAACAAACCGATGTCCGCTCACGAACTCAATTCTATTATTGTCCAAAACCACATATATTGTGTTATATGATCCCCCTGTTGTCAACATTATTAATAGGTTTAATCGCCTTGGGGCAAAGTAAATAAGACACAGATGGTAATAACATGCACACATGTTAGTTGTTGAAAAGATATATTCACAAAATACCTATTTACAGATCAAATATCTAATGGAATGGTTGAAACGCCGTCTTCCAAAACTTTACGTAAAAAAAATAACAAAGCTTTTTTAACTTGAACATATGTGCACATTGTACTGTTCATAGCTCTAAATCCCCTATTTACACCCGGCTATCTGTAAAACCCGGAACGAGGAATCGAGGAATGGAATGAGGAATACAAAAACCCGGAATTGTAAAAGCCGGAATCTGTAAAACCCGGAATTGTAAAAGCCGAAGAATCTGTAGTTGGCAGTGTAATTTAGCAAGCGCATGTTTCCTTGATTACAAATCCTGAAAATAATCCCAAACAATGTATGCTATGCTTCGTTTGACTACGAAAACCACGGCAAGCAGACAACTTCAAACAATACAAGTAGATACCAGATGTCTATTTTCACAATTTGTTTTTTTACTACTTCCTGTTACTATTAGCTTCACATTTCAGCAACCCTTTGTAACTTAAAAACTAGTATAATACCAGCCAGCTAAGTTGAAGAAATAGAGCATAAAATCCGAAAATTCGCACCTTAAAACCCAGGAAACGGATACAGATACGGATTAAAACAAGACAAGAATGTATCCAAAGTTTAACAGTGACATCTAGGCACTATAGTTTCAAAGAGGTGTGAAAATGGCTAAGATTACAGTTCGCCTTCTGTGTTCGCTGTCTGTATACACGCTTCAGGTTTCCCATTACCAATCACCCTCCTGATAGCAAACGAGCAGCTAAATGTCTTTTAAACTACCCCTTCTTAAAAGCAGGGGAAATGCGAAAAATTCCGCGCATGTTGTACCAAATTTGGGTGGCTTTAAATGGGAAGAATTTAATGAGAAACGTATGCTTGGAGAAGGAAGCTTTGGTTATGTATATACTGGCGAGTACAAGGGCCAAGTTGTCGTGGTCAAGAAAGCTAAAAGACAAACAAATCAACCAGAAACTGATTTATTAATAAAAGAAATTCGTATTCTTAATGAAATAAAATGCGAAAATGTTGTGAAAGTGAAAGGTTTTTGTTCCCAACCATCAGCTGTTATGTTGGAATACCTCTACTTTGATTTTCAGCCATTTAGAATTGACAGCGACCCGGTCACCTCTCTTGCCGCGTATTTAGATTTTATCGTTAGTGAAGATTATGTTGATCAACTGGCTTCACTTCAAAAAAAGATAGCAAAAGATATAACTTCAGCAACAGCGTACCTGCATGAAAAAGATATTGTGCACAGAGATATAAAGCCAGCCAACATTTTAGTGTCCAATAAACACTACTGCAGTATAAAAGATTCTGCGGAAATTGCGAAGGCTTTTCAAAACGAGGGAATAATCTCAAAACTTGCTGACTTTGGCGAAAGCAGATCCAAACTGAACCAGACTGCGATGATGCAACACACACGAACGACCCATTTAGAACGGGGAACATTTGTATATAACCCGCCGGAGTTCGTGACAGCTAACCATGGAGCTGCGTCATTTTCCCTTGTCGAGTTGAAACGTGCGGATGTTTGGTCACTTGGTGTGGTCATGTTCGTCCTGGTTAACCCAGATTTAGAGTTCCCTTCACGCCAGTGAATTAAGTGACTTAAATGTCACAGACACTTCGCAAGGTAAAGAGGCAATTAAATCTCTAATGAACATTAAAAAGAAGCCCATACATTCTGAGAAATACAGTGTGCTTCGCGGAGGCACTTGGATGAAAATAGAGAATGTCTTTCAGATGTGTACCAATTTTCAGCCAGAGCAAAGACCATCTGCTATGGAAGTGTTGAAAGAACTCACATGCACTGATGCAGGGACGTAGCCAGAACTTTCAAAGGGGGGGAGCCCTGCAGATACTAATAATTATGATAGGTTTTGACGCGCCTATCGCGTTAAATACTAGGGAGGTGTAGCAAAGAGACGTGACATCAATGCGACGTAAAATGCCGTGATTGCCCATGTCCAGATTTGCTCACGGCATTTCCACATTGTTTTTACCTCGCTTTGGCGTTGTCAAAGGCGTTGTGTCGTCTTTGCTAAACCTCTCCATCAACGAAAGGGGGGGGGGGAGCCGTGGCTTCCTTGGCTCCCCCCCTGGCTACGTCCCTGCACTGATGAATCACAGGTAAGTTGAAATTATCTACGATTACAGGTATTTAATTCACTTCAAGAAACTCTTTTGAAATGTAATAATGATATTAATATTCCGTGTTCTGCGCACACGAATAGTTTATCTACAAAGTTCCAAAAAGCTACTATTTTCATGGTAACCTATCAGGAAACCCACACTGATAAAAATGTACCTTTTTTTCTGCTTTTCGTATCGGTGCGCGTCTGTGATAAGCTCAGGAAGGGTACTTTTTTGCAGCTTTTTGCCCCGAAGCAAGAAGATCGCGGAAAATGTACCCTTTTTTGCGTTTTGAATCTGCGATAAGACGAAAAAGTGGACTTTTTTGACAAATTTACTGGCTTTATTTTGTAAAAAGGTGAATATGTCATATCCACTCCAAATGGGGGGAGGGTGTCTATTCAATCATATTTTATAATCAATGTTGATTTAAAAGAAATTAGTCGGAACGTGCTTGATAATATGAATTTGCACCTTCCCCTCAATTAAAGCATTAGTTTTTCTCTTGAAATTGATTGTATACGTGGACGTGATTTAAAATGACTAAATTTGTAGACTGTACTATGTGTATAATGCCCGAATTAAAATAATTCATTTTTATTACCAGGATGTGATTGAAAGTAAAGTTGAATGTCGGGTTAACAAATCCTACAATAGTAAGTCAAGGTACAGTATATTGAATGTTACGAGATGTTGTAGATAGCAGTATACAATAAATTACCCTAAACACTGATTGTTTTAGAAACTTTGTTTTTGAAATCGGTCTATTTTTCCTGTACGCCGTTATTTGGGATGAATAGCAGTCCCCAGGGTGTCCACTATTACGATAGTGTATTTTGTGCTTTTTAAAAATGCTTATTAGCTACTATAGCATTGAGATATTGCATCGTTATTTCTAGCACTAGTTATCTATCATTGGACAAACCTCTGTGAAATGAGTCAGCAACGAAGTCCACTAGTTGATCTGGAACCATTCTCACAAAAATGTAAGTTCATCAGAAATTACGCATGATTATGATCACATATATCAAGATTAATAAAAACTCAAAAATCATAACTTTTATTCAGATAAAAAGAACAAATGAAGATGTTCATAGTTCCCGTTCAGATGGCAGGACTAGTGTTGATAGCTCCTCAAGGTACATTTTAGATCTTTATGCAAAATGATTATCGGTATACACTCAGGTCGGATCATCAGAAGCATATTTGTCCCATTAGCTAGTAGTTTAACCCTAATTTAAAAGACTGTAGCTAATTAAGAAGTTATGTTTATTGTACTTCTATTTCACCAGTCTTGTTTTTGAACTAATGGCTGAACTATATCCCTCTTCACGGCAAACCACTACCGAAGATTTATCTCAATCAAATTCTGACAAAAATGTAAGTTCACGGCAAAAATCATCAACATATTGCATTGAACAATGTTGTGCTGCCCAGATTGTTCAAGGTTGACAGATTTTTGAATGTTTTTGTGTCTGCTGGACTTCAGTTTAAATTTAACAACCTTCGCTTTAAAAAAGGTCGAAAATCGTGGCTAAATTTACTTTTAAGTCTTTATTATAGAATAAAAAGGACACCGACTTTTGCAGTTGTTGTAAGCGACTTTTTTCTTACGCTTCCATGATCACGCAGTGCCATGTAGCGGTCATACACACTATTGTTGGCAGATTTTGAATGTGTGTGTGTCTGCGGGACTTTATTTCAATCTACGTTGGTTTAAAAATGCCCGTAATCATCGCTCAATTTTTAAATTAAAATTACTTCGAGCTTTTCATTATAGGATTTCGATGTTTTAATACATCTTTAGAACAATAATCATTTGTGTTGATATTTTCGGAGGATATTTGATTCATTCACATATTGATGCTTCTTATTAAAAAAAACCACGCATACGGATAAAAAATCTATTAAAGAAAGGCCGCAAATGATATTACATGAAAATACGTCTATCATATCAAGCACTATTCTTTAATGCAATGTCCTTGCATTGTCCTTAAATTCATTGTCACATAGCAATGTAGATTTGTCCTGCTTATATGTTTTCTGCATTCACGCATCTATCTGTTTCATCCAAATACACGTATTTTTGGAAATGTAAATCAAAATAGAACCATGTATTTATTTTTTACTTCGATTTTCAAGGATACATTCTATTTGCTGGTGTCTCCTTGAAGTTTTTGCTTTATCCCAAAACGTACGTAGATGTCAGGATCCATTGCCTTGCCAACCACGGAGGACAACCATTTTCAACCAAGAAAATTAACAGAGCGAAAGTTTTTTGATCACTAATGGGCTTATTCCAAAATATTCTTTCTATCTTTTTCGGCCACAGGTTAATTGAATAGAATAAATCGCCATCACTCACTAAGCAAACTTTTCCTTTTTTAGTCAGAAATTTCTACACTTGAGCTCGTCGAAACAAATTCTAGAAAGTTGACTTCCATATCTTGTTATTATTTCAGTCCAAATTATCTATACGTCTATTCAATTTCTTCTTTCATATTATTTTTCACCGTAAGAGCCTTATTTACGATATGACGTTAGTATGATATAGGTAGGTTTCACTGACAGTGCAATTACTATGCATGTCTTATATCCGTTCAGTTGTCATGCCTTCAAATTAATTGAAGGCAGGAAATCTAAATTTTATATATTTTTTGGTATAGTAGAATATATTAATTGAACTCGAACTGCATTTGCCAACACTTTAATTATCATTGTTTTCGCTAATCAACACATTGATTCATACCTCACATCAGCTAAAGTAAAAAAATTCAAAATAACATTTTATTGTTAAACTTCACAACCTATTAAACTTCAATCAAAAGCAATTATTAATTATTGTATTTACTTTTAACCCTTATACAGTATGTGCACTCTTCATTATTTTACTTTATTCTTACATAAATGTACAACCAACTATTATTTCAATTTTCAAGGCAACACCGGATTGCATAAGTGTATGGCTGTTTCTTTCAAACTTTCGTAATAGCGGCAAAGCGCCATACACCAAGCTGTGCAATGCTTTCGTTTGCAGATTACAGTCATTGTCATCGCAGCTGTAATATTAATACCATAATAGAAAATAATGCCATTTGTTAGCCAAAATATACAGCATCAATTTCTTATCACTTTATGTTATATTTTGCAACTGTTATCATATATGGTGAATTGAGGTCAACATGTGCTTTGAGGTCACAACCCGCGCATAAACTTTAATCCGTTTTATTATATAGTTGACAGTAAGATACTGAAAATACACGGTAAGATATTTTCCATATCTTCACCAGTGAAGATATCGATCACGTGATCATTTCCCGCCCATAATTTTGTATTTTCAAAATGGTGATGTTTGTAAGGGCAGCGAACCAATTGTCACCTTTGTTTAAAGAAAAAAACTACATGTTTGTGTCGAAAAAAATGGAAATACTACAAGAAATGATGAACAAGTATGGTTTTAGTTTAAATAATATTGAAGTTAAGCCATGTTTTTAGCATTATGATCGAAAATTAATATTACTGACTTGGGTCTTAAATTGTTTACAATTTGTTTAGAACTCGTGGTGAAAACAATATTTTACTCACTCGCTGCGCTTGTTCGTAAAATATTGTTTTAACCACTCGAAGATAAAATTCATATCTTTGCACCGCCATGTAATATCCTCTATACATCCGTCCCAAGTATAAACGGGAAATGTTCGATGATTGAAATGCGTTGTATACAATTACACCTGCATTATAAATGCAGCTAAATTACTCCGCAAATTACTTATAAACCCATTTAAAAAAACCATAATGTTCTTGAATTTTACATTTTGAGAATTTCTTGGTAAACCTGCTCCCAATATATGTTCCACGAGTCATGTGGTATATTGCAACATCTTTGCCATTGTCGCATACTAAAAGTTTTCGGGCACAACTTCGACACGATGTTCGGTTGCTTATGAGAACCGCACTATAACCACAGCCTTTGTTTCGGCAAAAGACATCAAAAGACTTTAAAGAGTCACGACCAGCAAATGCTTTGGAGTATAAATAAAAAATATTTTCAACATAGGCAGAGAATTTTGCACATGTTAATGCCTTCGTTTCCGAATTAACATTTACAGTGCCATCCGGTATTGACTTATTTGCATTTGTTGTCGAAGGCCCAGCATCGTCACTGCAAACAAATGTATGAACAATATTGAAAACACTCGCTAAGGAGGTGAACGAACGACCCAAAACGCTCACAACCATAAACAGTCTTGACAAACATGAAGGATTGTCCACAAATTTCACCATCGATAACAAACTTAAAGCATGCACTTCAGACTTCGACAAAGACAAGTTGCCACAAAATGATTGGTCAATGTCATAGCTAATATCAAATTACCTATACCCATGACTGTTCTTGACGTCATTTTTTCAATCCGACAATTCTTTGTCCGACGGAAAACACACTTGTCCGATGGATCCATCGGACAATCTGACTTTCACGAAGTCAGGGCAATCACCAGGCAGGCCGCATGCGGATATCCCTAATTGAATTAAACCTACCTCGTGATGATGTCATTTTTGTCTGGCGGAATAATACGGATAATTTTTGTCCGACGGAAAACACGCTTGTCTGCAATCTGACTTTCACGAGGTTAGAGTAATCACCAGGCAGCCTGCAGGCAGACATCCCTAATTGAATTAAACCTTGCTTGTTATGACGTCATTTTTTCTCCATCGGATAATTTTTTTCCGACCGAAAACACGCTTGTCTGATGGATCCATCGGATCTATCAGACAATCAGACTTTCAGGAGGTTAGTGCAATCACCATGCAAGCAACATGCGGACATCCCTAATTGAATTAAACCTACCTTGTGATGACGTCATTTTTGTCCGACGGAATAATACGGATAATTTTTGTCCGACGGAAAACACGCTTGTTTGATGGACCCAAGCTGTGTGTATTAGCAAAAAAACAGTTGATAAGAACGGTAAACCCGTCGTTAAAAAAGATACTTGGTATATTCGTCTCGTCGATACGTTAGGGTTTTTACAAGCAAGTTTCGGGAACTGCGTAAAAAGTTTTCCAAGGGATGAATTTAAAATGTTAAAGGAGGAATTTGGTGAAAAAAACTTCGACGTGTTAGTTCGAAAGGGCGTTTTTCCATACGAATGGTTTGATACAGTTCAGAAACTTGATGATGTCATGGATTTGGTTGCAATTAATTATACGGGTATTAATTATCAGGGATGCGGTTTCGCGCGCTTTTTATAAATTATGCTAGATTTATTCTAGAATGTTGTTATTGACAAGTTGAGCAGATTTGCTGCACGTATTTTAGACTCTTTTTCCAAGCTATATTAAATAATTTACGACAGACAAGAACCGAAAAAATTTACCAAAAGAAGCGTTTTACTCGTCGTTAAACGATGAAGATATTTCCGACGAAGATTATGCATAAATCTATAGTTTTTTGTGTGCTGAAAACGAATCTACTTGTTGTCACTTGTACAAACCTGCAGTTTTTTCACAATTTGTCGTTGAATGTTCAAAATTCCCGCTCCTTCGAAGTTATTTTCCGCCATCTTGTTTCAAGAAACTTCATGTAATTAACATACTCTGGACTAGTTGTAGTCCCTTTGCAGGGGGGAGGATGACGCATTCGCTGCTATGTTTACGTTTTCTGCAGCTATTTTGCAAAGATATATACATAACAACCTGCCATATTAAACCAGACTAAACCAAATTAAACCAGACAAATTGGGCATATGCTTAGTTTGTAAGAAAACCATTCCACTTAGAACCAATCAGCTGTCTTGAATTGTAAATGTTTCAAGTTTTGGAAAACCTTTTCAGTTGGAACCAATAAGAATCACTCTAATGGAAAGGCTTTTTGATTTTATCCAATCAGAGAGCAGAATTCATACAAAGCCTTAGAGAAAATATTTTAAATATGGATTTCATACAGATATGAATGTCAAGTCATTTCCTGACACTTGAGATATGCCTGGATAAAGTTTGCCACAAATACATCTCAGCCAAATCTTATATGTTATAATAATACGGAATTTTTATCTTCTGGTCTGAATTTCAAACTGATAAATTGTAATCTACATGTTGTAATCAACTAAAGCAATTATGTATGCCAAACACAAACAAATATGTAATGTTATACAACTGGCCACTGGTTTTACAATCTTTTCAACTGGGGAATTTCACATAGTGTATGAATCTTCAGTTGAAACAGAATTTTAAACAGTCATTTCACAATATACATTTATATTAATTGTTTATTAACATTTATTTAGTGAGCTAATTTCGTAAAAAGCCGTAGATATTCGTGTTTTACACAACTTAGTCTTGGAAGGCAAATCCTCATGTAGCTACAGTATCTATACGCAAATACATAAACATGTTTGATATTTTCAGTGCGGCATAGACTCGCTAAAATCTCATTGCAAGACCATCACATGGTATGCAGGTCTTAATTGTCTGTCAATACCTCTTTCCTCATGAGAGGAAAACTATCAAACAGTTTGAAATATATATATCTATGGCTATATATATTTCAAAAATCATCTAGTCAAAAGTCATTTTGATTAAAATATAAATTAAGAACCGGCACTATTCCACATACGCATCTTTACCTGGCGTTTATTAAATGGCCGTATCTGTGAACCAAGCCAAACAAGATATGCCCGTGAAGAAGGCTAGGCTTGACGTGCAGTCTAGCCACCGTGTCATATTTCTGATCGTGGCAGAAATGTCGAAGACGTATTCTGAAATACAATTTTCTATATTTTGTACTCTGAGGGGAAGACAAACATGTTGCTCGAGGTTGCAGAATTTTTTATGAGATAATGTTAAGCAACTGCGCAATTAGCCGAAATGATTGTCTCACATTTTCCCGCCATAAATTTATGGCGCGAATAACAATGCAAAGACTGCAAAGAGGAAAGTAATATCAACTGTACATTGATTTACCATGAACAAAATCGAATAAATACGTATCACGCAGAATGATTTAATGATGTACCTACCTGTATTGAACCAGTTCCATCAGTTTGAAAATGGATATTTCTGAAACAGATAACTCTGCCTGCGCCATTACATGCTGCATATCATCGTGTTACCTATGGTAGCATTGTCTAAATATACAGTTGCTTCAGCTTCATATAGCATCTGGATCATCTCGACATTTTCCATACGGTATTGTCGGTATGAATAAAGCTCGAATTGTAAAACCATGTAACATTGTGAAACTATAACCAGTATAGGCAGTCATTACCTAGTATCGAAGCTGTTCAAATAAACTTGTTAAAAAATTGTATCAGAAAAGCAGCGTGCAGCGTGCAGCTGAAGAAAACGCAAAGCTATTGGCTTATTTTGGAAAGGTTTTTTCCAATGTTGTAGCTTATTGGTCAATTTCGGAAAGGTTTTATTCATCGCGTTTGTCTATTGGTCGAGTTCAGAAATGTTTTCTAGAGGTCGTCATTCTATTGGTTGCAACAGCAAATGACTGCCTATAAAAGAATCCTAAGTTGTACTGCGTGCCGTCGATATATACGCGTTTAATATAACATGAAAGATTCAGTATAGGTAACAATTAACACTTAGTTTCTTAATCTACCGAGCAAGCGATTATTAGCGCGAAATATTTATATACTTACATATACGTTGCATGCGGTACAATTACCACCAGAAAGCGGTGGACCATAATTGTAGATTTTGCGATGGTGGTCGTATATGTTTCATGTACATTGATTTCGTAACTTTAATTTGAGTGCTCAAACTAACAGTTTTAGGATATACAATTACACTTCACATGTCATAAAAAATAAAGATCTAATTGTTTTCGAATTTTTTCAAATTTGAACTTGATAAAAGTCTGTTACGAGCACGGCGCTAAGTTAATGTGCTGCGCAATGTATTGTTGATTGGTAATTCAAAACCTTGTTTTGTTTCTTGAATATTTATTGGTTGATTTTGGAAAGGTTTACAGAAATTTCACAGCTAATATCATGCGCACTGCAGTTTGTGTTCTTGATTGCCTCCCACAATCACTGGATTTGTTTGCAGATACGTGTATAGATACCAACCAAGAGGGATATACTATGTGGCTAGTGATAGTGAAGGTGGCATCAATACGCGTGCTGTCGCGCGCGATGAGTTTGGGCTCGGTGCATTGTCCTCCCATGCAGCTAGTCAAAGTCGTCCATCGACTATTAGAGGAGTCTCTGTGGTTAGAGAGGGTGGCATCATAACTGCGATGAATGTAGGATGGATGCCAGCTATGGGCGCAACATTGTTTATCGTATAATCCTTTTAATAAATATATGATAAAATATATGCAAAGGATTTTTCCAATCAACAGAAAGAATCGTTTCAGTCAAGGCCTGGGAATAGCCTAGGTTTATTTCATTTTTACAGACGGTTTGGTTTCTGTCCATACTCCTCTAAACACTTGCATTTAATGCCAAAATTGAGGGTAACGTGTAAAAATATATTCTATCACACCAAATAATAAAATGAATGCTTTGAAAATACCAAGTAAAGTCGACTGTGGTACCTCATAACGAATTTTGAATTTTTGTGGTGATGATGGTGGCGATGGTGGTGATGGTATTGATGGTGACGGTGACGACGATCATGATCATGATAATGATCATCTAGCATATCCTACAATATTGTTCCTTTTGTTATTTTTTTAAAAAAACTTTTTTCGCATGATTTCGCACCATTAATGTAAAGCAATTCGATTGGCTGAAACCGTAAGGGTGGGAAGATGTTACCTCCAACGTTAAACAATTTAGGACTTTTAATTGCTTATAGAAAATGGGATTTCCTCACACCTTGCTTTATGCATCTATTTAAAACGCAAATTAGGAACACATGTTAATTACATAGGCTGTTCTCATTTTAAAAAGGAACGCGATTTGAAACGGAACAAATTGTTCCCACTTCAATTTGATCGTTCCTTATACTTAATTGTTCCTCAAATAGGAACGCTATCACAAATATTGCAATTAGGAACAACAAATATGTTCCCTATTGTGGTTCCTTATTTAGGAACAAAAGGTTCTGCTCTGCGAAACAGGAACGAATAATAATGCTATAAACTATTATTGGTTTATTGCTAATCAGCTTACTGAAAGGAAACAACAAAGAGTATCGTTCCCTTCACATTATGTTCCGTTTTATTGTTCCCTTTGCAGCATTACATTAACACAGGAAAATTAATCATGATGATGATCATGATGATGATGACGGTGACGATGCTGATGGTGTTGTTGGTAACGGTGATTGTTATATGGAAATGATGGCGTTGGTGTCGTTGACGATGACGACAATGATGATGATTGTGGTGGTGGTTGTGGTGGTGTTGGTAATAGTGATAGCGGTGGTCGTGGTGGTGGTGGTCTTGATGATAATTTTTCTTCATAATACAGTGATGATGGTGATTTATGGTATGGTGGTGATGATGATGGTGTTTATGTTGATCGTGATGGTACTGTGGCGGTGGTGATGGTGACGATAGTAATGGTAATGATGATAATGATAATTATAGTGATAGTTGGTTGGTGATGGTGATGATGATAATAATGGTACTAGTTCGATGGTGATAGTAAAAGTGGTGGTGGTGATAATAATGATGAAAATGATGGTGGTGATGATAGTGATGTAATGATGATAATGATATTGATTGTCCAGTGGGGATAGTGGTGAAGAAGATGATGCTACATCACCACCACCATCATCACCACTATTACCATCACTACCACTATCACCACTGTACCAACACTGTCACCATCATAATCGTCATCACCACAACAATCACAACCACCATCACCACTGTACCATCACTATTATTATCATCACCATCATTATTACCACAGCCTGACCACCACATCACCAACACCACCAACACCACAATCACTACCATTACCATCCTCACCGTAATCACAATCAGCAACTACTATCATGCACCATCCCACCATCACAACTACCATCATCATCATCAACATCATCATCAGTATTAATAGGGACAATGTACACCAACATCTGTTCCATCAATATTAAATATACACGAATATCAGAAAAATATATTGATTGAACGCACTGCTACAGTAAAAAAAAATACATTACATGTCAGAACGCTGCTAATCAATTGCAAACTGAATGAAATATGTTGCGCCAAATGATTGATAAATTGATTTGTTATCATGTTTCACTCGCTACTCAGGTTATGTTTAGACGAACACAAAGATCGAATTGCATTCATGACCAATGTTTCGACACTCTTGTTTAGTCTCTGAGGATCATTATATACTTGGGGGATGACGTTATTTACCAAGGTGGTGGAAATATTCTTGTGGCAAATAGCTAACGCAAGAATATTTCTATCTTCTCGAGAAATGATGTCATCCCTCGAGTATATAAGGAGCAGAGTTGCAACATCAGATCACCTCTGACGAAGACACTCGATTGGAGTGTTAAAACGTTGAGTCCTGAATGCAATTCTATCAGGTTTTGTTTCCGTTTAAACATAACCAGAGTAGTGAGCGTAACATGATTATCATACCTGGTTGCCAAGAACAAACAAACTTCATATTTCATTCATTATGCCTTGATTAATTAAATTGCAATAACTGGCTCAAAGTGGAAACCGGTGTTTTTCAAATAAATGCATTTTTCCTGTTTGTCACAAACCGGATAACGAGGCAACCACTCGTAGCTCTTTTCATCATAAGTATAATAAACGAAAATTGTTGTTAGTAAAAAGTTAGCCATAGCATGTATTTCTGTCTCCGTGGCCCAAACACCAGAATCATTCATTCGACCCTTTGTTAGGTATTCGTCAATATCTTGTCCAACAATGTTTCTCCCGCACTCTTTCCACTCATCCTTGCCCATGTAACTAACTAACATCGTTCTAACTTTTTCATATTGTTCTTCGTCGCCAGTCAACCAGTAGGAAATAGACCTAAAAAAACAGTTGCCGTCAGCCTGGATTGGAACAGTTTTTGCTGGTGCAGTTCTTCGTTTCAAGGCTTTTCTTTTCTTGGTAGGGTGTTTCTTAATTAACTCCAAACCAAATTGAAGTTGCTTTTTTCCCTGCCAATCTCCATCAACAGGCCAAAAGTAGAAACTGGATTTAGGCTTTATGGTAGCTGTGCAAACAACTTCGTTCTGATCTTTACACGATGGCTGAAAATATTTCTTTTTATAAGCTTTGAAGAGCTTTTGCATATTTTCTAGCGGTTCCTTCTGTTCGAAATGTTTGCCCTCCGGTGAAATTATGGCTTTGGTAAAGATGAACTTGGTTTCAACTGTTGCAACATCGTCCCTTTTTGGCCACTGGTAGTAATCCCCACCCTTCCTTTCCAAGAGCTTGATAACAACGTTACAGTCATCAACCTCTCGCACAACTTGGCCTATGTAAAACGTTGCTTCGTATGCCACAGCAACCCAATCAAGTGCTTTATGTTTGTTGACCTGTTAACAACGAATAGAAAGTGTAAATTATTTATGAACTCATGCTTGTTGCAAGTTACTATAAAACAAACATCATGCACAATCGTAAATATAACAATCGATATGATTCCTACGCGGCAGTGCTAATCAATTATGCTAAATTAGCTTATTAATACTAACCGTAGTCTCATCTTCATTTGTGTCAAGTTTCATCCTTTTCTCCGTTTTTTCGTTCGTCTCAATTGATGGCTGAATACATACAAATAGAAAAAAAAGATATGAATTTGGGTAAAAAAGCTATCGCAAATGCATACATCGAAGGAACACTACATAAATGCAGTTACTTACCGATGATTTTGCAACAGTTCTTTCAGTTTTTGATGGAATACTGGCCTTCTTGAGTTTTTTGTTTGTATCCTTATGATAATTAAATTTATTTAATATTAGAATTATTATCTAGCTTGACAAATGTAAGTCTATTCAAATGGAACAAAAACTTCAGTAAGTTATCGATGAATCCTGCGGATAAACTTTAATATACCTTATTGTTTTTGTCACAATTTTCTTTTACTGGTTTTTCATTTGGCGATTCACACAGGACTGCAGTCCCTAGGACGGATTCCTGGAGTAAAAAGAACGAACATATTTGATTGGTACAACTACAAGATAATCAACAAATAGTTCACCTTGCTAGAAGCTTAAATTGTAGACAACGGAAATTCTTTGGAACAGTTGGTATGCACTATTTATATGGCAATTTCGTATAAAAACAATATTATTTATTGTCTGCACCTGACACTTGCTCATTCCCTCTCCAAAGATTGTAACAAATGGCAGTGCATCTGTCTGCTGCTCTTCAATTAATGTCTCATCGTGCTGTATATAATATAACACACCCAATAAGATTCAATTTTATAAATACGGCATGTAAATAAAACTAAATTTTAGCTGCCGCACATACATTTAAAAAGCACGAGGCGGTTTCATCTTTTCGTTTATTTCTACGGCGCTCTTCAAACAATTCTATTTTCTTTGGACTATGCTCTTCGTTATCTTCATCTATATTTACATCCTATAAAGTACGGCTCAATTTAAATGTATCTTATTGCTAGGTTATACAGATTCATGTATACGAGAAATATTTTCCTACCTTATCACCCGGTTCCTGTATTAGTAATAATTCACTAGTTTTTTCTTCTAATTTTTCCTCCATACTGGACAGCTTGAGACGCAAGTCATTGATTTTCTAAACAATCATAATTTCAAGTTACCTAAATAATTATAATGCTATTCTATATTAATGTTGAAAAACTAAGTTGAATCTATAACACGTCTATAATGTTATACCTTTTCAGCTTTATCTTGAGCTTCTTCCCCAATCTGTATTGTTTCTCTATAAATCTCCCCCCAATCACGATGGTTCTCTGTAACCTTAAGAGGTTAATTAAATATTCAGCCTTTCATCAGATAAAAAGTAAGTTCAACATGTTTCATAAGAACCGAAAATGCAGTCATACTTTACGCAAGCATTTTCTTTGTAGGTCTATTGTAGCTCTTGGTTGGCAATCGTGCTTTGTAGACCTTCCACAACTTTTTCAAGCTCTTTTTGTCTTGAGATACTCTGTCATATGTATGTAATATATCATTAATAATTATACTTACATTACAATGTTTATCTAAATCTATACTATATAACATGTAAGTATAAAATAATCACCTCCTTATACTTCTCTTTCAACACGTCATGAGCCCATCTCTCTTTTTGAAATTCGTCATTAACCTTTTCTAATTCCTGCAAAACATACAAGCAACAAGTTAGATGACGATAAAGATTTAATGACTGAACCTATAATTACAGTTATTGTTCCTCAGTATAAGCATTCATAGTTTAAAACAATAGTGGCTAAACAATAGTCAACAAACATATATTGGGATTTTTTCAAGTTTCGACTAGATTATAATCATCAGGAAAAACGAACATATATAATTTAGATGAAACAATACCTTCCTTAATTGAACATCACCATCTGTTTCAATTTCACTTTTATGTGCAGTTTTTGACTTCTGAAAAGCACAGAAAGCTAGTAATTCAAATTTACACAATCAGTTAATTCTCAAAGCTAAAAATCTGAGCTGATGTACTAAAATGTACAAAAACTGGATAGTATGCTCAAAATGACTGTACTGGCTGAGCAAACCGAGTAAAAATACTGTCAGTGACTGACACAACCTGTTAGGTAATGGATCGATTACATTATGGACAGAATTTTGAAAAAAAGTTGAAGTGGGAAAATTCATTACCACAGCATTGAAGAGCGTCCTAAAATTAGTAAAATTGCAAAGTTTGGTGGCGAAATGTTGTAAAATGAGGAAAATATAGCCCTGCAAATGGCCAGTCCCTTACAGCCTTGTGCCCATTTTTGTTTCGACAGGCGGAGTGAACGCCTTAGCAGGCGTCTTGTTTTAGGATGCTCTTCAATGCTGTGGTAATAAATTTTCCTAGTTCAACTTTTTTCAAAATGTTGCTCATAATGCAATCGGTCCATTGCAACCTACTGGGTAATATTTATATACCTTTCCACTTGGTACGTAGTTTAGTTCCGTTGCTGTTTTCTTTCCTTCTAATATCTCTGAGAGTAGATCATATGATTCCGGTTCCGACTTTCCATTAAGAAATTGAAAAAAAGCCTGTGACATAGTCTTGGCCTTTGTGGTGCATGATAATTGACCTTCTAAAAATTTCTCTCAATTTCAACGACTAGTAAAAAGCACCGTTCTGACAACTGCGCTATCTTCTCGTAGTTTTTTAAAGTCTACAAACAAAAATCAAAATTACAAAAATTAAATTTAATTGATCGAGGAATAAATTTTTGAAAAATAAATAAAGTTAAAAAATAAATTTTTGCATATGTACCCACCACTTTCACCCCATAAATTCTTTTGTTTTCATCTTTCCATCGTTTCACGCACGGTTTTCTGTTTGAATCCATCTGCGCCTTATGTATATGCCCAAGAAATCTCTCTCGCATTTCCTTGACGGTATCCATAAAGGGAGGAGGTTTTGTTGAGAACATACTTCCAATATTTCTAGGTGTATTTTGGCTTTCTGGTTGAATTGGTATAAAATAAAGTGTATTCTGCGTAGATAAATCTATAGGCATAACACTTGAATCTACTTCAGCTACTTGTTGCAATTTATCTTCCATTTTGCTTTTTATTTTCGAGTTTTAAAAAGTAACTTCAGATTGTCAGAATAGTTCCAACTTGTCAGTGAGACTGCATGCGAGAGTATGTTTTATGACTGCCTTTTATATTTGCCGAATAGCATACTCAACTTTTAGCAATGTCATTATTTAATTACGTATGAGAATTACCTTTTTACAAAGCAGAGGCCCATAAAATCTAAAGTATCCCAGGGCCAGGAAGGAAGGAGGATGGGTGGTGTACGCAAATTTTCGAAGTGTTTACGCAATGCGTTGGAAAAAGGAGCAGTTGCAATGCAATCTAGAAAACGCGTGGGATCTACTTGATCTAGATACGTATTAGAGAGAAAGGTGACGTACGCACCTTCTACGGAAATCCACTATCAGGCAATTTTTGTTGCTTAAAAAAATTTCCTGACAAAGTCTACATCAGTCTCTCTTTCAAAGATTAATTAAAAAAACTCGTTTCGTGCATATGACATACTGCTGCACGAATTGATATTACTATACTGTTTTTATACTGCATATCGATGAAAATTTCTATCCTACGCGTTGAGTCACTTTTGACACATAATTAACTTTTTCCCCGAATAATTTTTTCAATAGTTTTTTAAATCAGATAATTAATGTCATTTTTATCTGTAAAACAGATTCGCGACATATTAGTTTACTGTGGTCAATTCAATATCATTTTGGTAGCTGTATTTTGACCAGCTAGAAATGTTTAGATGATATTAAAGTAACAATATGATATGTGTGGAGACATATTGTGGAGGCAATATATTCATCGTTACTTGGCCCTTTATGTTAATGCAACGGACTTTTATCGTATCACTGATATAGATGTATAATGTTGCCTTGAGACAATGGCCTTCGGGGTCTTTTTATCGCATAATCCCTAGCTCTCATCAATTCAACTTTTTTACTACGTAAACAGTAGTGATACAGAACATACTGTATGTTAACTCAAATCTTGAAAAAAGAAAGCTATTTTCGCACACGCGTGTGTTTCATTTTGTTATTAATCTGATGTGTCGGTTAGCGCGTGATATGCAAAACACTTGTTAAATAGATAATTGTGTGTATTTGACTTGATTCATAGGTTTAAATTAATGTCATGCCACTAGTTATTTTATACTTCCTATGTTTATATCATATAGAATACCGTGTGTAAGAAACATATAGCATGTTTGGAATTTGTTGAATCATTCTTTCTCCACCCATGCATTGAATCTAAGATAATCATCAAAAAGCTCGAAATTTAATAGAATCTGTCACATTTACAAGTACATTTACGTATTATGACAGTGTTTGCGCAATGTAAATTGGCATGTCGTGAATCTGCATAACTGGGGGCTCTTGGCTGATTTGTATCCTGCTTGCAGCCTGAAATTTCGAAAAAAGAATATTATCCAATTTCAGTAGGCTAAGCAGGGTAGCTATTATTTGTCAAAACAACTTATATAGCTTTTTAGAAGTTAAAGGTGACAAATACATTCAGTCATGTAGAAAAATTTTCACTCTTAGTCACAAAGTACTAATCCAATAACAAGGATACAAATGTGTCTTAAGGTTTGAATCCTACTGGAGGATCTTAAATATCGACATGTCTATGATTTCCTCTGATATAAATATGTTACGACCACGTATTAAATATTTTTATTTAACTCATTAATACTTCTGGAAGAAAATACAAAGGAAATCACAACCTCGGGAAATCTCGCGTTCCGCTCGAGTTTTAAAATCGCATAAGGTCTCCAAGCACGTCTTTTAACTAGTACATAGAAATAAATATCATATACATATGACTACTTTTACAGTTGAACTATGAGCATTAATAGAAAATTATCGGTGAGATAGTGACGATGGCTACGGATTGGATTCATTCAAACACTGGCTTGTGTAATTTAAACATTGCAATTTTGCTATAACAAGCCAAGGAGGTTATTATTAAAGAAACATTAGCTAATTACATACTAATCAATTTGCCAATGCAGTATTAAAAGAAGAATTTAACAACACATCAACAGCGTGTTACAGAAATTGTGAGTTGATATTTGCATCACCTAAATGTACTTTTAGACTTGCCAAAGTCATGCTTTTAGCAAATTCCTGTTATGTATATCAAATTTCACACTCATGCACCCTAATATACAGTTGCGTGTTCCTTGTACCTACAGTAGGTCTGGTATTATATGAAATTTTCGCTCAACGTGCTATCAGCTGTTGTGATACATTGCATTCACATATATGTTGCCAGTTTTAATAAGGGGAAATTGAAATGTGTCAGATAAGTATCACGAAATTTTCGCAAAGGAGATAGTTAATAGAGTAAGATTGAAAGACAATCACCGATCAATCCTATACAAAGACATGCATGCAAATATTATTCCATTACTTTAATTTTATTTCTAATTGGCTCTAGAAAAGAAACCCTTTTCAATGAGCGAGAAAACATTTATCATGATTAACCAATCGAATGAATCCCAGATAATCATAAAAAAGCTCAAGACAGTGTTCCCGTAGTGCAGATTGGCTTAATAATTAGTCCTACGTCGTGAATTTGCATATTTGGGGGCTCTGGGGCTGATCTGTATCCAGCCTGAAAATTAGAAAAAAGAGTATTGCCCAATTTCAGCATAGGCTAAGCAGGCTAGTTATTATTTTCAGAACAACTTTATTGCTTTTGTAAAACTTAAAGATAACAAATACCACCGTTCAGTTTGGTACAAAAATTTCCACTCTTAGTTATACAAATACTAATGCGATCTCTAACGAAAACTGCCATAATAATTACAGGATGTATTAATTATGATTTTACTCCAATCCTACTGGAGGGTCTTAAATATCGACATGTCTATGATTTCCCCTGATATAAATGTTACGACCATGTATTAAATAGATATAAAAATAAATATAATATACATATGACTATTTTTTTCAGTTGAACTATGAGCATTAATAGCAGATTATAGGTAAGATAATGACGCGATGGCCACGGATTTGATTCATTCAAACACTGGTTTGTATAATTTAAACATAACAATTTTGCTATACCAAGAGGATGCGTATCGATCAAGTAACATTAGCTAATTACTCGTATTAATTTGCCAATCCAGTACTGAAAGAGGTATTTAACAATAGCTTTTTACTATAACTCGATAATGGCTATAATTTTCATCCAGAATTACGAGTTGATATTTCTAGAAAGGTATATTTCAGGTTGTATGAATACAACTATTGCATCACCCAAATTTACTTTTAGACTTGCCAAAGTCATGCTTTTGGCAAATTCCTGTTCTCTATAATCCTATATCAAATTCCACATTCATGCACGCTAACGTACAGTTGAAAAAAAATTGTACCTAGTTCCTTGTACCTAGTCCTAGGTCTTTTGTTATATATGACATTTTCGCACAACATACTATTAGCTACTGCATGTGATACATTGCATTCATATAAATGTTGCCAGTTTTAATAAGGGAAAATTGAAATGTGTCAGATCTGTGGTCAGATTTACGCAAAGGAAATGGAGTAAGAATCAAAGACATTGACCGATGAACCCTATACAAACTGACATGCAAATATTC
>OY979716.1:50238345-50265845 GCA_963855995.1 Muricea muricata | reverse complement strand
AAAATGTATTAAAAATGTTTGTCCGGTTTAAAAATTTTTGGGATGACTAAACCTGATGTATGAGCACACACTACAAAACTGTATCAATATACTGCACAGAAAGCGAGTTTAAAATCACGACAAGAAACATGTCCGCAGTTTGCATGACCACTGGGAATGTAAACGCAAATTTTGAAAGTACACATTGAAGGTTTGCCTACATGACACAGAGAAGAACGCAGACAAAATCCCTATATGCGGATACTATTTTTTAAAATAAGTGATCTACTTATTTGTTTCAACGTAAGCGGTTTGGATTATTATTTAAGGAGTTCTTGAGTTATCTTAAGTGGTCATTAATTGGACCATGCATGTTAGGCAACGATATTATAAGTTTAAACATATTCAGCCGAATCGACTGAGCAGACATTGGCATTAAAATTCCACAGCGAATCTTTCGCCATTAGCAGTGAATTGCGGTGAAGTTTTGAGAGCGTCCTTCCATCATATTTCGCTGTGTTTTTAAACACTCAATCCGAACTTTGTAATCCAGTAACATTATTATCAGATTAATATAATCTCATGGGCGGATCTAGGATGCTTTGATACCTTTAAGCAACATTTTCGTATGGTGAGCAAGCCCAAGTGAATATTCGCAGGTTCTTTAAATAATCGTCGTACACCTCGCCCGAAAAGACACTGAAAAACACATTTCAACCATCAATTAATAGGATATTGGGTGGCATTTGGCACATTTTGATGGCATTTGGCACAAAAATTGTGGCATTTGGCACATTCCAGAGGCAACATCATTTGTTGCTTAAAATATATTAAATTTGTTACGTAAATTATAATTATTACAGAAAAGCATATTAACATAACCTAATGTGCAGTATGTTAAAATTTGATAATATAGCAATAAAAAGAGATATAATGAATTATAAGATTTTTTAACAAGAAGTATAGGAACTAATGCATATTTTAGACAAAAAAAGATTCTTGTTAACAATCTCAGTAGTAGAGCAGAAGTGCATAGTATATGCAATTTTATACTGCCTTTCATCCTTGTTTAGGTGACATTTAAATCAAGTACTAACCTTAAAAGCTTTATCTAAGTTTATGTGTTGTATGCATGGCCAAGAAAGGCTGCCAAAATGCTCAAACCAAGATTTTTTGCGATAGAAAAATTTTCAGCCGCCATCTTGTTTTCTCTACTAGTAGGATATGAGCTAAAATCCTACTAGTAGCGAGCCCATCAGATTAGGCCACGTCTTCTCTCTTGATCCTCATTAGACACGGATGAAGCTTGTCAACAGTAGATGTATTCTTTGTCTGCCAGATGCACAACATCTTTTTAGCTGCTAAATTTTTGTCCACTGTAAAAGTTGCCATACACATGGTAAGCCAGAAGTATGCGAACTCATTGTGTTCGCAGTGCACGGGTATCGACTCGATTGTAGTCTGTTACGGAACGTTTTTTAACCTTGTTGGTCAACTCCTGGTTATCTTCACTAAGTTCTTTGCTTTTGATGGAACAAATCCTTGTGACGTGCTTCTCTGGAAGCTCTGCAGACGCGCGATACTGCGTTGTTCAAGCTAGTAAATACATGTAGGTCTTTACTTTTTGTTTAAAGATATAAATTAATCGCGTCACCTCTTTTGCTTTCAAAGAATGGCTGTTCCAAAGCTTTTCCACGCCATGTTTAAAACTTTTTAAATAAATCCCTTCTTGCTTTAAAGTAAATTAGTATTATACTATTCGTGATATAATGCGGTATCATGATATCGGAGCCGTCAAAGTTAAATGCTACTGTAGTACTGATAATGCTTGTCAACAGTAGATGTATTCTTTGTCTGCCAGATGCACAACATCTTTTCAGCAGCTAAATTTTTGTCCACTGCAAAAGTTGCCGTACACATGGTAAGCCAGAAGTATGCGAGCTCATTGTGTTCGTAGTGCACGGGTATCTTCCGAATTGGCAGAGACAGTTGTCAATGTGTTAAGAACCAGATGTGATTCACCTACAGTATATTTTTTCTGCATGAATTCAAATCCAACGAACGTCCATGCTCCGTTTTGAAATGCTTTCTGACATAAATGGCATTGATATTTGGTTTCTCCATCTTTTATTTGTTGGAACATTGTTTTGTATTTTGCGTAATTCACGCGCGAACAATCTAAATCACGTTGCATCTTTGCCGTGGAATATATTATTTTTATATATGCAATAATTTATTGGGATAATCACGGTTTGGGTTAGGGTTTATGTTGTAACCCAGTAACATTATTATCAGAATAATATAATCTCATGGTCAGATCTAGGATTCTTTCATACCTTTAGGCAAAATTTTCGTATAGTGACCACGCCTAAGTGAATATTCGCAGGTTCTTTAAATTACCGTCGTCGTACCCCCGCCCGAAAAGACACTGGCAAACGCAATTCAACCATTAATAGGATATTGGGTGGCATTTGGCACATTTTGATGGCATTTGGCACAAAAATTTTGGCATTTGGCACATTCCAGAGGCAACATCATTTGGTGCTTAAAATATATTAAGTTTGTTACGTGAATTATAATTATTGCAGAAAAGCATATTAACATCGCCTAATGTGCAGTATGTTAAAATTTGACAATATAGTAATAAAAAGAGATATAATGAATTATAAGATTTTTTAACAAGAAGTATAGGAACTAATGCATATTTTAGAAGAAAAAAAACGATTCTTGTTAACAATCTCAGTAGTAGGCAGAAGTGTAGTATATGCATTTGGTATTATGTACTGTGTAGTTGTTGTATTAATTATAACATTACTTAGAACATGCTGTAATGTCTGAAGATTACAGTAAAGCATACTAGCCAAGAACCACCTGTTTAATATTGCTATCTTTTCTTGGGACTTGGAAAACAAATTGAAATCATTAAGAAACAATACCAATAAATAAAAAAATGCGAAAAAGACGTAAGTATGTATGTAGACATAATAATATTATACATATATATATAAATATATATATACATATATTGACGATACATATATAGACGATATATTGACGATATATATATAGTGACGATACACTCTCGGACGTTTCCTTGTGAGGTCTTAATTGTCACAGGAGTTAGGATGCAAAGATATCCGAATGGGGTAGTCGGTGACTTGTTACGACAAAGACTTCTTCGATATTAATATCAAGCTGAAGACCGAACTGTATATATCTACAAATTATGCTCGTGACTTACAAGACTATATAAAAAAGTATATATAGTGTAGTGGTTTAAATTAAATGTTCTTGTGTTTTTCTGAACTGTACAATATTTTAGTCTAAGCTGATTGTTTCGAATCCGAGCGCACGAGAGAATGAAGAAGCATTATGAAGGTTATATCAAGTAATATCACAGTCACCTCGAAATCCTTTGTTTTACTAGTGACGATACACTCTCAGACGTATCCTTGTGAGGTCTTAATTGTCACAGGAGTTAGGATGCAAAGATATCCGAATGGGGTAGTCGGTGACTTGTTACCACAAAGACTTCTTCGTTATTCATATCAAGCTGAAGACCGAACTGTATATATCTACAAATTATGCTCGTGACTTACAAGACTATATAAAAAAGTATATATAGTGTAGTGGTTTAAATTAAATGTTCTTGTGTTTTTCTGAACTGTACAATAGTCTAAGCTGATTGCTTCGAATCTGAGCGCACGAGAGAATGAAGAAGCATTATGAAGGTTATATCAAGTAATATCATAGTCACCTCGAAATCCTTTGTTTTACTAGTGACGATACACTCTCGGACGTATCCTTGTGAGGTCTTAATTGTCACTGGAGTTAGCATGCAAAGATATCCGAATGGGGTAGTCAGTGACTCGTTACGACAAAGACTTCTTCGATATTTTTATCAAGCTGAAGACCGAACTGTATATACCTAGAAATTATGCTCGTGACTTACATGTATATGCATGTCGTGCGTAGAGAGAGAGAGAGAGGCCTTCGGTTCGCGAGGGGACCTCGCGTGGACTGGCTCAGCTGTGACCACCAGGTCGAATCGGCAGGCAATTAACAACCGACTTAGAACTAGAACGGACAAGGGGAATCCGACTGTTTAATTAAAACAAAGCATATATAAAAATAAGCATTATTAAATGTATCATCGGGTACATTTAATCACTAATCAACCTCAAAGCCATGTTGTTACTTATAGATATTAACTTGACTTCTTCAAGTTTATATAGTAATTTTGCTTACAGACCGTGCTTTGCTGTGGAATATATTATTTTTATATACCCAATAATTTATTGGGATAATATCACGGTTTGGGTTAGAGTTTTGGTCAGGGTCATTTTGTGCGCATGAAATGACAATTCCAATAAGTATCGGAACTATCAAACGTTGTAACTATCAAACATTTTATTAGGTTACAACGTTCGGATCGGTTGTTTTAAATCTCTACACTGCATAAACTCACTGTGACAGTCACTATTGAATAGTATAGCGCTTTAGGTGCTAGACAGCGATTTTTACATCTCCTGAGCAGTACAAGAAATGATCGTAATGCACAAATGTCCCTTGTCGTCTCGGCAGGTGAAGTGAGCGCCATCTTGTTGTTAGGTATGGTACGCTTAGTTTCGCTGCTAATGTCATCCAATTATTCAAAGTGTCGTTTCAACATTGCGTGGACATGCAATATAACTTAAGTAGTGACTCTTAAGTGGTTCTTAAGTGGTTCTTAAGTGGCTCTTAAGTGGTTCTTAAGTGATTCTTAATTGGTCATTAAATGGATTATGTATGTTAGGCGATGATAGTATGAGTTTAGAAGGAGCGCATCCAAGGAAAAACATTAAAAAATATTGAGCCGAGCCGAATTCTGCTTGCATCGTTTTAGGTTGTCTAAGCTAGATCCCATGATCTACAAGCTTTTAGAATGCACTGCCGACTAGCAACGATGTTTTGAGAGAATTTCCATTCACTAGAACAATTTGATATCATTACGTTACAAGATAAATGTAGAATAGGGTTTCATTGTTTAGAAAAAAGTTTTACCTATAGTTTTACACATACAGTATGTGTTATTTCCGGTGTCTGTTATTTAGCTATCGCCCCGTCAACCTTTATAAAAATAAAAATATGCTACCTCTGCTAGATAGTTAATTCGGCCCTGGTGGGAATATATGTGATATACTTTCTATATATTCGGCATAATTATGACAGTGAGCTGCATTTCAGTATCTATTTTTGCCACATTGAATGTAGACGCAATTTAACTTAAGGATATAATTATAGAAAGACAGACGTTTATTTATTCTGATCCGGAAATCTCATCAGACCACAGACCTGTTATCAGCGAGAGCCCTATATAAATACAAATAGTACTTTCTACAACACAAGATTCATTGCTTATGAAAGATACGAAAATAAAACTAAATTGCTTATGAAAGATACGAAAATAAAACAAAAAATGGTATTCTTCTAACAGTATTATTTATTCCTCACATGTATGATATCGGAAAGCTGTGTCAGAGACCTTCCTTGTTAAGACTCTTCTCGTTGAAAGTGTTGCCAAAATGCAGCAAATGCCATTTGTGACCTTAAAAAATCAAAGACCCCATGGGTATACCACCAGACCCCCTATTCTTCACAATTAAAGGCGCTCATTTATCGCTCGGTTCTGCAAGACTAGGGATCCAAGGATAGTGCAAAGTTTCACAAGTCAGATAAATGTATAAAAAACTGACACAAATAGAAACAATGAATACAATACATACAGAATAATAAATCTGAAAATTGTGGTCTGCAGTCAGAAGGTATATTTTTGAAAATTTCAAAGCGTTTCAAGTCAAGCCTTTTTGAATATGTAATTACGTAAACATACAATTTCATCGCGTTGTAGGGGTTGAGAGCGTTAACTGGACTCTCATTAAGAGAAATTATAAAGCCACCTCAATTACATGAATCTATGACATTGAAATTTTTAAGGATTATTGCTCAATGTTTGCATAAACTTGAAAATTTTCAAAATTTCGCCCTTTGGCTTGCGCAGTTTTACAACGAAATATAGTACTTCCGGTTAATTTTGTTTACCTCAAATAAATACTTCGCACGCTAAGCTTTACTTATCACTACGTCGAAGAATCGTTATATCTTGTCTATTTTCTTGTATTTTCGATTGAAGCTTTGCAAAAATATTAAGAAAACGACACCGCTTCATATGGTGATATTTTGAGGAATATACGATAAACGAATAGCCGAATATATGATAAAATTTTTAAATATACAGATGTATGTGTACGTTCGCACTAACGATGAGCAGTCGGCAAGCGCCCGCTACATTTTAATACGCGAAAGATTTCACTGTATCTTGTTTGCTCTTTATTATTTTCGCATGAAGCTTCGTCAAAATGTAGAGAAAACTACGGCGATTCATTTCGAGTAATTTACGGAATATACGACGGAACATAGCGAAAATTTTAGTCGTATCTACTATATATGTTTGTACTATGAACATAACTCATCAGTTCATATTAAACTCGGTTTAATTTGATGCTTTCGAAGGTAAAAATCCCTTTTTACGCGTTGTAAACGAACAGCTAATAGTCTAGACTGAAATTCTTTCAATGCCGGTTTAAATAGTGTTCTTATTGTCATAGAAATACACTCATGTTTGCGACCCACTTCTAGAGACCTACATGTAAAGACGATTAGCGCTGCGCATTATACACGTGCTTAGTCGAATAATTGAGATTCCGGGGGTGTTTGGTAACACTGTTTATGTACATGTGCAATACAACTATTAGTCTCTTAAGATGTCATAATGCTTATTTAACAATCTTTCCCATCGGTACGAACAATAGCAGACACTGGTGTATAACTAAACTCTGGTAAATTCAAGTAATTTTGATTAAAACCTTGTAAGAATGACATTTAAGCAACGTGTTCGAAATTTGCACAACCCCCCGGAGTTTACACTATGACTGACTGACTGAATGATTGACTGACTCACTGGCTGACTGATGTAAATTTTCGCCACTCATTACAATACTGCAAAGTTTCGAAGAAACTTTGCACTAAAAACTGTTACACGGCCCTTCTTCCATTACATTTCTGTCTATCAATCATGTTATACAACCAAACTATATGTTCAGACTATTAAATATAATTATAATATATCACTTAGTTTAAAAAAACCCAATAAAAAGTAAAACTACCAAGGAAAGACTAACTGTTATAGAACCGATTAAAAATCTTAACTCCATTATAAAAAGACTTCTTTGCTCTTTCTATTCTAAGAACCCAATATACTAAATTACTTTAGCGAGTAGTTCTGACAGTCAATAGCCATTAAATAAAAACCATGCGCATAAAAAATGAGGAAATAAACGCAATTTGCTACTCTCTCCTGTTTTCTGCGAATTGCCTCAATCAACGTTTATCACTATTATTGCTGCTCTTTCTTGTATTTTCTCAGGCTCTCCCTGATCCCCGACATTTTAACAGTCCTAAACCTTATGTAATATTTACAAATTTAAGGAAGTAATATATAGCTTGAAATCATCGAGCCTGATGTAAATAAATGTTTTGGTGTGTGTATTAATAACAAAATGTACTTCTATATCAAAGTATAATACTGTGGAAACACCACGTAAATTTATGATCATAATGCACTTGATAATGATCCCAATGCATCAGTCCCAATAATGCATTGTGTATCTGCAATATCATACTTTCATATACGTGTAATCACCATATAAACATACTAGGAACTTAAAATGGCTTTCTGTTGTGAAGTTTTAATTTATTTTGGAAAACTTGCAAACAGTGTTTGCTTTGTAAAATACAGCATTAAATTTTCTTCAAACTTACAAACATCATTCTAAAACAATTTCATCGTTTAAGAAAGTATATTTCTGTTTAAAATCCATTCTAATTAAAAACAAAAATACATTGTACAGATAAGATGAATGATTATTCTAAAAATCATCAAAAATACATTTAAAGGATTAGTTCTCAACGATTTCGTACCTTTAAATAGTTTAGCATTAAAGTTTGTTGCTGCATTCGTACTTTTTGTTTACGCATTTTCCTTCATTTGTTTAAAACTTTGATGCATTTTGAAACAATAAAAAAGCTATCATTTGCAGGCATTTTCAAAAAGGCAGTAGTGACTGATCAGCTGCAGACCATTACCTCAGAGGTACTGCTGAGAACCAATCCGAAAGCTTAAAAAACAATTAGTTACAAAGAAATTATACCAAAGTCTAATATTGGTGCAACATAGGATTTGTTAGTCATGGTCACTGATCTGATAGTACACTTGGCAGTAGCAGTATCCATACGGTATTATAACTTGAAGAAAGTTCGGCTCGTGGTGGGGCGAATTTTGAAATGGGAGAGTGGGGTGCCCAGAAATTTTGTGGAGAGTAACCATTGACTTGCACGCGTAGTAAAGAACAACAAAATATGGCTTTGGATTTATCGCGTTCAAAACAATCATTCAGTGATCATCATACACCTTCAGGCTCTGTCACATGATTATCGTAGCTACAGCCCTTGGATAAAGTTTTGATGTCATATTGCATGAGTTGTCATCAGCAAGCAATTTGGATTCATTTCCCATTAAGCACTGTGATAATGGTAAAAGAAATCCCTATAAAGAAAAGAAAGAAAAAATAAAAAAAAACAAAAGGTTAAATAAATACTTTACAGTAAAGATTGCTTGATTTCTATTGAGTGTACAGTAGGTGTACATACCATTCAACATACTATACCTAAGCCTGCACTATTTTACATGTATTATGTACATGAAATAGTTACTAAATGTGTTACGCTGCCATACTGAGCATACTGGGTCATTTTTTAACTGTAATCTAAACAATCATTAACAAATAATAAAGGAGAACTTGTCTTTTTCTATTTTGCCTGCATGCTTATGTATCTAGTGGAGATCAGTCTTTGATGCAATTTAATAAATCCATTCACGTCTACGGAAGACTATGTGTTACAACGCAGTACAATTCACTATAATGTACGTCGCACATACTTTATACGACTATCAGCCTTTCTAAATTCTCTATATTAAAATCTTATTATACTTTCTCTGGAAGTGATATACAAAGTATGCATACTTTATTTGACATAGGTGTCTATAGCACAATGAAGAGCAATCAAATGCATTGAAAGATGCAGTGAAAATCCAGTCTAATTCAGTACAATGTAGTCTAACCAAGTATGGAGCAATCTGATGCGTTGCAAAGATGTCTAATGCTATATACAATACAGTCAGATACAGTGTAAATCATTGTAATACAGTCTAATTCAGTACAAAGCAGTGTAACTGAGTGTAGGGCAATCTGATGCATTGTAAAGGTGTCCAATGCAGTACAAATCATTGCAATACAGTCTATTTAAGTACAATATTGTCTACCTGAGTGTAGAGCAATCTGCTGCATTTAAAAGGTGTCTACTGCAATGTATAATTGCACAATCTGATATAGTGTAAATCATTGCAATACAGTCAAGTTCAGTACAATGTAGTCTGAGTGTAAATTACAGTCAGATGCAGTGTAAATCATTGTAATACAGTCTAATTCAGTACAATGTTGTGTACCTGAGTGTACAGCAATCTGATGTATTGTAAATGTGTCTAATGGAATGTATAATACAGTCAGATGCAGTGTAAACCATTCTAATACTGTCTAATTCAGTACAAGGTAGTCTACCTGAGTGTACAGCAATCTGATGTATTGTAAAGGTCTCCAATGTAATGCATAATACAGTCTAATTCAGTACAATGTAGTCTAATTGAGTGTACAGCAATCTGATGTACTGTAAAGGTGTCCAATGCAATGCATAATATGTCAGTCTAATTCAGTACAATGTTGTCTACCTGAGTGTACAGCAATCTGGTGTATTGTAAAGGTGTCTAATGCAATGTATAATATAGTCAGATGCAGTGTAAATCATTGTAGTACAGTCTAATTCAGTACAAGGTAGTCGACCTAAGTGTACAGCAATCTGATGCATTGTAAAGGTGTCTAATGCAATGTATAATACAGCCAGATGCAGTGTAAATCATTCTAATACAGTCTAATTCAGTACAATGTTGTCTACCTGAGTGTACAGCAATCTGATGCATTGTAAAGGTGTTCAGTACAATGCATAATACAGCCTAATTCAGTGCAATCTAGTCTAACTTAGCGTACAGCAATCTGATGTATTGTAAAAGTGTCTAATGCAATGTATAATACAGTGAGATACAGTGTAAATAATTGTAATACAGTCTAATTCAGTACAATATTGTCTGCCTGAGTGTTCAGCAATCTGATGCATTGTAAAGGTGTCTAATGCATTTGTATAATATAGCCAGATGCAGTGTAAATCATTCTAATACAGTCTAATTCAGTACAATGTTGTCTACCTGAGTGTACAGCAATCTGCTGCATTGTAAAGGTGTCTACTGCAGTGTATAATTGTACAATCAGATATAGTGTAAATCATTGCAATACAGTCAAGTTCAGTACAATGTAGTCTGAGTGTAAATTACTTTCAGATGCAGTGTAAATCATTATGATACAGTCTAATTCATAACAATGTTGTGTACCTGAGCACAGTATAGGGTATAAACAGTAGGGCCACTCAGCAGTGCAACATGTCCCCCTATTTTTATGCACGTATCTGGCCAGAATAATGGCGGAACGCCCAGTTCAGCGTTCCTATTGGCCAGAAAAGGCAATTGACTGGCCAGAACCTGCATAATGAACATGCGTAATGAGACATGCGTGGAGACACAAACTTCAAAGGTTCCGACTCGAGTGGCCTTTCTGTTTATTTCTATTCTGTGACCTGAGTGTACAGCAATCTGATGCATTGTAAAGATGTCTAATGCAATGTATAATATAGTCAGATGCCGTGTAAATCATTGTAATACAGTCTAATTCAGTACAAGATAGTCTACCTGAGTGTACAGCAATCTGATGCATTGTAAATGTGTCTAATGCATTTGTATAATATAGTCAGATGCAGTGTAAATCATTCTAATACAGTCTAATTCAGTACAAGGTAGTCTACCTGAGTGTACAGCAATCTGATGCATTGGAAAGGTGTCCAATGCAATGCATAATATGTCAGACTAATTCAGTACAATGTTGTCTACCTGAGTGTACAGCAATCTGGTGTATTGTAAAGGTGTCTAATGCAATGTATAATATAGTCAGATGCAGTGTAAATCATTGTAGTACAGTCTAATTCAGTACAAGGTAGTCGACCTAAGTGTACAGCAATCTGATGCATCGTAAAGGTGTCTAATGCAATGTATAATACAGCCAGATGCAGTGTAAATCATTCTAATACAGTCTAATTCAGTACAATGTTGTCTACCTGAGTGTACAGCAATCTGATGCATTGTAAAGGTGTTCAGTACAATGCATAATACAGCCTAATTCAGTGCAATCTAGTCTAACTTAGCGTACAGCAATCTGATGTATTGTAAAAGTGTCTAATGCAATGTATAATACAGTGAGATACAGTGTAAATAATTGTAATACAGTCTAATTCAGTACAATATTGTCTGCCTGAGTGTTCAGCAATCTGATGCATTGTAAAGGTGTCTAATGCATTTGTATAATATAGCCAGATGCAGTGTAAATCATTCTAATACAGTCTAATTCAGTACAATGTTGTCTACCTGAGTGTACAGCAATCTGCTGCATTGTAAAGGTGTCTACTGCAGTGTATGATTGTACAATCAGATATAGTGTAAATCAATGCAATACAGTCAAGTTCAGTACAATGTAGTCTGAGTGTAAATTACTTTCAGATGCAGTGTAAATCATTATGATACAGTCTAATTCATAACAATGTTGTGTACCTGAGTGTACAGCAATTTAATGCATTGTAAAGATGTCTAATGGAATGTATAATACAGTCAGATGCAGTGTAAATCATTCTAATACTGTCTAATTCAGTACAAGGTAGTCTACCTGAGTGTACAGCAATCTTGATGCATTGCAAAGGTGTCCAATGCATAATACAGTATAATTCAGTACAATGTTGTCTGCCTGAGTGTACAGCAATCTGATGTATTGTAAAGGTCTCCAATGTAATGCATAATACAGTCTAATTCAGTACAATGTAGTCTAACTGAGTGTACAGCAATCTGATGTATTGTAAAGGTGTCTAATGCAATGTATAATATAGTCAGATGCAGTGTAAATCATTGTAATACAGTCTAATTCAGTACAATGTTGTGTACCTGAGTGTACAGCAATCTGATGTATTGTAAATGTGTCTAATGGAATGTATAATACAGTCAGATGCAGTGTAAATCATTCTAATACTGTCTAATTCAGTACAAGGTAGTCTACCTGAGTGTACAGCAATCTGATGTATTGTAAAGGTCTCCAATGTAATGCATAATACAGTCTAATTCAGTACAATGTAGTCTAACTGAGTGTACAGCAATCTGATGTATTGTAAAGGTGTCCAATGCAATGCATAATACAGTCTAATTCAGTACAATATTGTCTGCCTGAGTGTACAGCAATCTGATGTATTGTAAAGGTGTCCAATGCAATGCATAATACAGTCTAATTCAGTACAATGTTATCTACCTGAGTGTACAGCAATCTGATGCATTGTAAAGATGTCTAATGCAATGTATAATATAGTCAGATGCCGTGTAAATCATTGTAATACAGTCTAATTCAGTACAAGATAGTCTACCTGAGTGTACAGCAATCTGATGCATTGTAAATGTGTCTAATGCATTTGTATAATATAATCAGATGCAGTGTAAATCATTCTAATACAGTCTAATTCAGTACAAGGTAGTCTACCTGAGTGTACAGCAATCTGATGCATTGGAAAGGTGTCCAATGCAATGCATAATACAGTATAATTCAGTACAATGTTGTCTGCCTGAGTGTACAGCAATCTGATGTATTGTAAAGGTCTCCAATGTAATGCATAATACAGTCTAATTCAGTACAATGTAGTACACATAACTGAGTGTACAGCAATCTGATGTATTGTAAAGGTGTCCAATGCAATGCATAATATGTCAGTCTAATTCAGTACAATGTTGTCTGCCTGAGTGTACAGCAATCTGATGTATTGTAAAGGTGTCTAATGCAATGTATAATATAGTCAGATGCAGTGTAAATCATTGTAAACAGTCTAATTCAGTACAAGGTAGTCTACCTGAGTGTACAGCAATCTGATGCATTGTAAAGGTGTCTAATACATTTGTATAATATAGTCATCAGATGCAGTGTAAATCATTGTAATACAGTCTAATTAGTACAATGTTGTCAACCTGAGTGTGCAGCAATCTGATGCATTGTAAAGGTGTTCAATACAATGCATAATACAGCCTAATTCAGTGCAATCTAGTCTAACTTAGCATACAGCAATCTGATGTATTGTAAAAGTGTCTAATGCAATGTATAATACAGTGAGATACAGGGTAAATAATTGTAATACAGTCTAATTCAGTGCAAAGTAGTCTATTGTAGGGCAAACTGATGCATTGTAAAGGTGTCCAATGCAGTGCAAATTATTGCAATACAGTCTATATAAGTACAATGTTGTCTACCTGAGTGCACAGCAATCTGCTGCATTGTAAAGGTGTCTACTGCAATGTATAATTGTACAATCAGATATAGTGTAAATCATTGCAATACAGTCAAGTTCAGTACAATGTAGTCTGAGGGTAAATTACAGTCAGATGCAGTGTAAATCATTGTCATGCAGTCTAATTCAGAACAATGTTGTCTACCTGAGTGTGCAGCAATCTGATGCATTGTAAAGGTGTTCAATACAATGCATAATACAGCCTAATTCAGTGCAATCTAGTCTAACTTAGCATACAGCAATCTGATGTATTGTAAAAGTGTCTAATGCAATGTATAATACAGTGAGATACAGGGTAAATAATTGCAATACAGTCTAATTCAGTGCAAAGTAGTCTATTGTAGGGCAATCTGATGCATTGTAAAGGTGTCCAATGCAGTGCAAATTATTGCAATACAGTCTATATAAGTACAATGTTGTCTACCTGAGTGCACAGCAATCTGCTGCATTGTAAAGGTGTCTACTGCAATGTGTACAGCAATCTGATGTATTGTAAAGGTCTCCAATGTAATGCATAATACAGTCTAATTCAGTACAATGTAGTACACATAACTGAGTGTACAGCAATCTGATGTATTGTAAAGGTGTCCAATGCAATGCATAATATGTCAGTCTAATTCAGTACAATGTTGTCTGCCTGAGTGTACAGCAATCTGATGTATTGTAAAGGTGTCTAATGCAATGTATAATATAGTCAGATGCAGTGTAAATCATTGTAAACAGTCTAATTCAGTACAAGGTAGTCTACCTGAGTGTACAGCAATCTGATGCATTGTAAAGGTGTCTAATGCAATGTATGATATAGTCAGATGCAGTGTAAATCATTGTAATACAGTCTAATTCAGTACAAGGTAGTCGATCAGAGTGTACGGCAATCTGATCCATTGTAAAGGTGTCTAATGCAATGTATAATATAGTCAGATGCAGTGTAAATCATTGTAATACAGTCCAATTCAGTACAAGGTAGTCCACCTGAGTGTACAGCAATCTGATGCATTGTAAAGGTGTCTAATGCAATGTATAATATAGTCAGATGCAGTGAAAATCATTTTAATACAGTCTAATTCAGTGCAATGTAGTCTAATTGAGTGTACAGCAATCTGATGCATTGTAAAGGTGTCTAATACAATGTATAATAAAGTCAGATGCAGTGCAAATGATCATTGCAATACAGTATAATTCAGTACAAGGCAGTCTACCTGAGTGTACAACAATATGATGTATTGTAAAAGTGTTCAATGCAATGAATAATACAGTCAGATGCAGTGTGAATCATTGTAATACAGTCTAATTCATTACAATGTAGTCTGAGTGTAAAGCAGAAAAGAGTATTTGTACACTAGTATAATGCAGTGTAAATCATTGTAATGAAGCATACTGCTATCAGATGCAGTGTAGATTACAGCGTCATGCACATTCGTATACAGGTTGATGTAGATACAGATGCAAGTTGGGAGAATATAAGAGAATAGTCTCTCCCACTGGTTCCTGGGAAGTTTATAATTAGCATATAGTAAGGTTACACAATACTTACAGGAAAACATGCTTTGTAGATGAGACCAACCTTGCATCATACGACTTTCCATATGAGTCTTACAGGTATGTGTATTACAACATGGGGTGACACATGTTCCATATGGAGTAATCTAAAGCTTAATGAATTAATATAATCAGCAAGAATATTAAAGCATGTACATATATTTAAAGAAACAATAATTATAGAATATCAACATAGACAGGCAAACTTTGTTTACATGTGCATAGTGTTTTGCATTAGTCTTTCTTGTTCACAATTACTCATTTGCTTGGCTGCCAGAAGACTGCAAAATGTAAACATTTGTATGCCAGAATACCACTGTGCACAAAGCTAAGATAGTGTCAGAAACCATGTTTGTGAACAAGTTGACTCAATGTTCACCTCAGACTTGTTCATTATAGGATTTTAGTTTTTTGTTAAAATTATTTCAGACAACCACATTATAAACACAGCAGTAGGCAGTAAGTTAAAATTACCATTTGTATAAACCACAAAATTTAACTATTCTTAGTATTCTGTGGCCAGTTGTATCAAAGACAGGCAAGGGAACACATAAGTTTTGTGGCATAAATGTTTTGTGTTTTATATAACAGAAAGCTGATCAACTTGACCAAGCTGCCAACTAGTTCGGCCCACTAGAAAGTCAACAGTTTACTATAGGCTCATTTGTAGCTCTTTTGTTTTCATACTACGTTCTCATTTCTTTAAACTGTGACTATAGTTTGTTAGTATAAATTTCCAGGTGACTATTTATTTTCAAGCATTGTGATTGGTCAAGATTCAGTGTCTCTAGTGATAGTCACTGACCAGTGATTATTAACAGCTTTTTGATTTTTGTTTTTTTATACAGTAATAAATTTGAAGTGAAATTTTTGTAAAGTTTAGTAGATCATTATTCGTAAACACCTGGAAATGTATACTGACACAATTAGTCGCCTCAGTTATTACAAACCTACATTCAGTTCGCCTTTGGCTCAGTGAATATAGGCTTGTAATCACCTCGCCTTCAGCGATAAATTGTTAGTCTGAAATGCAGCGGGTCATAAAGTGTCCATACATGGTAGCTGTTAAGAAAAGGCAAGTAAGATGGTCTTGTTCGTGAGCAATGGTAACTTTGCCATATTTAATCCTGTCAAAGTCTGGTGCTGCAATCATTTATTTTGCTCAATTACTTGGGCACATGCTACAAAAGCTGTATAACACCGAAATGCTCTGTTCGTCAATCGTAGAGGAATATAGTATTAAATTCACGTTTATTAGCTAGAGAAGTTGGGAGACAATAGTTCCCCAATATTACGCAAAGTTCTCAATAATTTCCTTGAAGAACAGCTACCAGCATTTAACATTATTAAACGACTTTGATACAACCAATCCCCTGTGTATGTATACTAATTTATTTAAACACGCACATGCAAATATTTTGACTACCTTGGACTCTAGATGTTCAGCCTCTGAGCCTCTGCCTCTAGCATCTAAATAAAAATAAGGAAATAAAGGTCTGCACACGCATGTAGATTAGAATACCTGAAAGATATGTCAGCTGACGGCGGGTATTTTAACAAATAGTCACAGGTATTTATAATAATATAAAATCAGATATATATATATATATATATATCGATAAAGAACGTGTTCTCATTTAACCAACAAGCTAAATGAATATAGCACGTAAAATAGTAAACATAGCAACACACACACCTTCAAAACAAATTCCAATTCCAACAGTCTGTCCTTGTGAACTTACAAACAGAAATTTTTAGCAAAAATCCTCACGCTCGAATGTTCACACCAAAGTTAGCTTTAAATTTGACGTCACAGATCGATCACTTGTCACTACCTCACTACCTTGACTTCCACTTGTTGGAAATAATTTTCGAATTGCAAATAAGAAAGTTGAGGAAAGGTTGACAAAAGTGGAAAAGTGAAGCTTCTTTTCTGACACAGAGTTGGTAACTTGGCTTTTCTAAGGCCAAATAACTCGATTTTGGCTTTTTTTATTTCCTGTTTGGCCTTCAAAAAAAATGTTTGGTTTTTTTATCGAGTGACAAGACTTAAGTAAAAACTGTCAATGCTGTAGGCAAATTCGTGTAAATACGCGTTATTTTATGTATGTGTTCAACATAAAACTGTAACATTTTTTTGTGAAGTTGAAGACCTTGGAACTTAAATTTAGAATAGTAGAAATTAGCTGGACCAAATCTGATTGATACCATGTCAAAACATTGATAAAATTTGGTCCTTTTTGGCTTTTTTTGAAAAAAATGAAATTAGTGTGCCAAATGCCATTTAGTGTGCCAAATGCCATTTATTGTGCCAAATGCCATTTATTGTGCCAAATGCCATTTAGTGTGCCAAATGCCATTTAGTGTGCCAAATGCCATTTAGTGTGCCAAATGCCATTGATTGTGCTAAGTCAAGGAAGGTATATCGCTTGAAAATGGTTATGCTAGAATTGGCGTGTTTGTACGTACCAATTTTGAAATTATTCCGAGTATCATATATATAGACTTTTGGACAATGTACTATTTAAAAGATGGGGCTGAGACGATAAGTTTTCACTGCATTCAATTGGCAAAATATTGGTGTTAAGAGCAAATGCCATATTGAATGTGAAATTAAAGTCATGAGAAGCACCATGTTTGTAATGTTTGTATAACCAGTGAACACGTGTATATACATGTGAACAGCATGCGGACGACATGCAGCATGCGGACGACAGCATTCGAACGTGAATTTTAAAATATCACATTAATGGCATACTACATAAATGACAAAGAGAACAGAAAATCTCCATTCAGTTCAAGATAGCGTGCAAAACCCGAAAAAACCCACTATATTTATGCGGATTATATTTTTAAAGTCCATGCATAAGTGACCTGCTTAATAATTACTTAACTCAAGAGACCTGGAATATTACTCGAGTGGTTTAATTAAGTGGTTAGGTGTTTGCATATGTTGCACAATCATATTACTGGGAGTCCGAAAATAGCATAGGCAAAACATTGTGCACGCGCTATCGGTCAAAGTCAAAAATGAATGAAAATAATTAGTGAAAGAACTTTAAAAAGAAAATGTTAGAGGGTTTAGGATTGATTGTTTACAAACTTTAGCTCCTTTTAAATTACCAAAGATAATCATGTTCAAGAAATCGCTCTCGCTACTTATTTTATTTATTTTCTACGCAAAAATTTGCTAATTCTAATGAAATAGGCAGTACCTAACACTGCTGGTATTTAAAATTCAAAGCTCAACGAAAAGGAACGTAATATACAAATGCATGTACTTTGGTCAAAATCTGAATCCAATTGGATTGCATAAGTAAAGACGCACGCACTGACGACAGACGAGAGCCGCATGGTCGTCACTGTTAAACATAAGCAAGCATAAGCAACATAACAATTACGGATAACTTTCCTCCGAAGTCTACGAAGTCAAAGCAGCAAGCATTTTTTTTTGAATACACTTTTGTTTTGCCATAGTTTAAATGCTTGTATTCTTATATTATGCTAGTGCTTATATGAGGATGCTTATTTGTGCTCCTCGCTGCATTTCTTTCTTTTGCCTGTGGCTTTAGCTTGTGTTTATGCATGTCGCTAGTGAGAAGCACGCTTTATTATAAAAGCTCTTTTTCAGTCACCGCAAATATAAACTCCTAGCTCACTGCGAGCGATTTCATGCAATCACAATGCTTGACAGTTCATTTTAATTAGATGCAAGCAGTCGCAGCGAGTTTGCGAGTTGGCGGTTTTGTGATGAGTGGAAGATATCCTTTAGATTTCATGATGAAACATCATGAAAACATGCTGTACAGTGATTAAACGAGTAGAATATTTTAGTTCAGTCACTAGACGAAAAGTCACTAGTTCAATAAGCAAGCAGCTTCGGTAAGTTTAGGTATAAAGTTTATCTTTCCGTCAATGAGGCTATACGTTTGCTTTGATTGAGTTGTGCATGTTACAGTAACTAGTGGACTTAACATTTCCCATGTTTTTAATATTACAGTAGAACCTGGTAAAGTGCAAATAAATTGCACTTCATGTTTAAATTTCTTAATTTACTTGTTATCACCTCATCCTAGCTATAAGTGTTACTGACAGACTATCAGGCGTAAATTATTAAAATGAGATTACTTGTACGGGATTTTCCAGGACGCAGTGTATATGGCATCGTGGCATTTTGCTCACACGGCATTATGTGTTTTTCCATGCATGTATTTGTACATGATAAATAATAGTTCCCCTGTTGTATGGTAAAATACTTGCATGCCAGTATTTTACCAACGTTTTGAATGTCCACATTGTTTGAAGAAATAAGCTTAGGATATGCAATGGTATAAATACAGCCATAATCGCTCACGCTGTAGGTCAGACTAGCTACCTTTAATAACGAGAAGGCTGAAGTTATAAAGGCTGTGTAGAAAGCTTTAAATATGTGGTCCCGCACGCTTACAACATACATTTTCCCAAGGAATCAGTTGGGGTTTGTAAAAAGTCGCATTGCCAAGATGCATCATATTGTGGAAGAGGTAATTGTTTAAGTTAAATCATGTTGTCTTATATATTTATTCATGATCATTTGTATAAGCGCAGATTTAAGAAGTGCAGATCTGATAAAACAAGACCTGTGCTATATCAAGTTTTCACCGTATACGATGCATGATTTTAGATTAACATTGTATACCAAAACGAAGTAGATATACATACACATTATATAGTAGATATACATACACATTATATAGTAGCTAAAAAGTTGCGCTATGTCTATGATGAATTAGAATTAATGAATAAATAAAATACTTTATATAGGTGATGTTACCTCCATATCCAAGAGTAGCTCCTACATACAACTACATGGATAATCCAGAGATGATAAAACTGAATTTGTTGCTGTTCATTCCAGTAGAGAGATCGGTATGACTTTTTTATGACTCTGAATCTGTCGCTGACACAGGTTATAGAATTGTGAGGCCTTATTTTTGTATTCTCTTTCGTTATTTTTTAATCCTCGTCTCTTTCGTTATTTTTTAATCCTATTTTAATCCTCGTTTTCCTTATTGGTTAATAACAGAAATATACATGGTCATGAAATTTAATTTGTGCATTTCGGCTATTGTTAAGCCATTTTGAATATGGTCAAAAACGATTTCTAATTTAAAACGCAAAGAAGTATGTCCTTATTATATTTAAATTGTAAATCGTAATTTAAGAAACAATAAAACATCTTTCGTGTCGATATCAGAGTTACATCAACGCGTACGACTTGAAATTGAAAAAAAGAGAAGTTTTTCCAACTTCCACGAGTATTGATATAACTGTATACAATACGCGCGGAAATAATGTTTTATTTATACATTTTTTATAATATAGCACAACTAGAAATATAAATTACTTTAATAGAAGAGCAGCGGGAAGTTTCACGTGTTAACAGAATAAAAAGCATAGTTCTATTTGCGTTAGGTTGAACTACAGTGCATTGTTGATCAGCTAGAGCTGACAATGGACGAATTGGAAGTGCCTGATGTTGAGTTAGTAGAACAACAGAGGAAATTGCACGAAACAGAAAGGCCGGAACTTGTTGTAATGGAAACTGCTGAAACCTCTGGTGGGAGTAGTCAATCAGAACATCATGATGGTGATAATAATGATGATGATGATGATGATGCTGATTATGAACCGACGGAAGAAGTGGAAGACGATGAAGATGATAATGAAGAGGAGAAAGATGATCAGAATAAGGAGAAAGCAGAAGATGAGCATAAAAGAGGCAAATGGGTATGTGTGATCATGATATAGCAAAAGACATATACCGCAATTTAATTTAAATGGTTTAATGATTGTTTGGCACTAGCATGTGTACAGATAAATGTATTTTTTGTGTCGCAAGTATTTGAAGCATACTTATAAAATCTCAATTTTTAGGCAAAGGTCAAGCGAAAATGTCCGTTATGTGGACAAAACAAAAGTAATATGGTTAACCACCTGCAAAGAGTACACAAAAAGTGCCATAAAGATGCTGTCAATATATCACAAAGCATACGAAAAACGAAAAAAGATTCAAGGAAAGATGTGACACGATTGCCTTGTCCTATTGAGACGTGCCAAAAACCAGTAAAGCGACTTGACAAGCACTTAAAGACTGTTCATAAACTTCGGCCTGGATCACCAAATTTTATTCGGTAAGTTTTTGTAAAGTACAATGTTAAACTATGCACTATGTTTTTACAAACTTGTAACCGAACCTTTCTGTCATGACCATTTAGGTAACATAGACTAAATAGCACGAATAGCGGCACCATATAAACCTATAAAATTTAGTCTTCAAAGTGAACAATGTACTTATACGAGTGCATGCACGATGGGGAATAGCAAATGGTATATTTAGTGCTTCGCACGCATAACAGCACGCAATTGGCGAGTGACAGTGGCGGATCCAGGGTAAGTCAAAATAAATTATAGCAGCTCAATTTTAAATTCAAAATAACTTTATAACAATTTCATAGATTATGAATTTCAAAAGAATAAAATCTAACCAATGAAGTTGCTTTGAAGGTATTTTAATGTAAATATATCCTAGAATGAGCTGTGGTAATTTATTTTGACTTACGCTAGATCTGCCACTGGCGAGTGATGCAGTATTTGAATTATACTTGCGGAATTTTAAAGATCCCTTTATTTAAAAGGTTATAAAATAAATTGTTTCAATGCTTAAATTTATGATCATTTAGTTATAACAAAGAAGGTTTTAAACAGAGAAAAGATATTCAGAAGGGATACAACGAGCAAAAGGAGAAAGGAAGAACAAAAAGACGGTTAACACTGGAAGATATACCTCTGGAAGATGTTCCTTCGACCAGCCAATATATACCCTGTCACAGTCCACCAGAGGGATGCTCATCTCACGATTCTTCGCCTTCGAACGATGGCCCCCCAACACTCGCTATCTCAACGGAAACCGCACCTTCAGAAGAGCCAGCTATGCCAAAGCAAGTCGAGAGGAGTGCTATCGCAAAAATCATTGAAACCCAACCACTACTTGCTCGGTTTTTGGATCATCTTTTGTCGGTTGAAGGAGGTCGACGAGGGTTAAAACCGGCAAACGAAACCCAGTGGCGAGTTGGTCGGCTTCTTTACGAAATTGATGAGACAGTAAGCTATGCAAACCTATTGTGGAAAGACGACGCGATGGTGCACCTTCGCCGTACCTTTATTGAAGGCAATCACCTACTTTCAAAGCCTAAGAAAGTGGGTACCATCAGAGCGTATCTTACTTCCTTGCTAATGTTTTATAACTTTATGTTGACCAGAGCGACAAGTTTGGCAAATGAGTTTGGTTTGCAAGAAAAAGACTTTCATCTAATTAAAGAATTTCAAGGAAGAGTATCAAATTGGATGAAGTCATTTACTGAAGAATCAGCTACCAGGAAAACTGAAGTCCACCATCTAGACTTCCAATCACTTTTGACAAGCACACAAATTTGGAACTTGTTCAACTCACCTATGCACGAAGAGTATGAGAAACGATTTGAAAATGTGAATGATCCTGAAAAAGATTTTGTTGACCTTCGTGACTATCTGATTACAATGGTCCTTTTGCAAAGCGCTCAACGTCCTGGAGCTGTTTCCAATTTGACTGTAAACGAATTCAATGCCGGAGAGTGGGATGAGAGCACAGATGTAAAACAATATGTCACGTTAACTAAACGCCATAAGACAGCAGGTATGTTTCTTAATAGTAAACGTGTTTGCATGTTTGCCATTGTGTTTGAAAACTAATGGCTGTAGAGTACGAGTAATGTTTGATGTCAAATTTACTATCGCATTGTATAGGTATTTTAGCTTAAATAATGGTGCAATCATCGCACCAACAAACGTTTACGACAATGAATTTATTCTTGATGCAGTGAGTTAATTAATTATTTAAGCAAGATCTTTAGGAAAATGCAATAGGTTATGCTATTAATTTAGCCGTTTACATAACTTCAGTCTGTAGAAATAAACCAGTGATAATAATCGTTTTGTATATAATTATGAGCCTTTTAAAAGAAGCAAAATAGTATTTTCTTCGTGTTGTACTGTAAAAATCGGTACTTGAAAATGCGCGTTAATTTTTTCGGTGTTTCAAAGGTTTCATGAATGTTACCGTGCTTATATTACAATAGAATTTTCTTCCAATATTTTTTAGGTTCAGGGCCAGCAAGCCTGTCTTGGGATGCCAGAACATACAAGTGCGCCAAGATATACCTGCTAAAGCTGAGACCAAGTGTGGAAAATGAATATTCTTTTCTGCAGCGACATGAACAGAAAGAAAAAGAACCACTTTTCTTTTTGACAGCAAGAGGAAATCCCCTTCCGTCGTCGCAGATTTGTGGTCGAATAACAAAAACTGCTCAACAACTGGACCCATCAATTTCTGGCCAAGTAACAGGCAAGCGCATTCGTAAGTCAGCAGTGTCCCGTCATCGACAGCTTGCTGAATCTGGTGAAACAAGTGGGCTTTCGAAAGATGAACTTGCCCGTCAAATGTCGCATTCGACATCCACCGCCGAAGGGCACTACGCCATGAGGGACACGATTAAAGGTACAATATTTATACTTAAAACACCATTAAAAATTCATAACTGAAGAAGACACAAACGAAATCACAACCACCGTAGTACTACCACCACTGATAAATGCTTATCAATGTGAGTTGTTCTTTATATATGTACATGTGCACTTGTATAATTCGTGTTTTTGGGAGAGGCCTTGTGTTTGGTATTACACTCTTACTATGTTTTAAATACTACCTAAAACTAGAGTTTTTGTGTGGCTAACTGCAGCTGTTTCAGAGTTTTTGTGTGGCTAACTGCAGCATAAAAACGGACTGAAAAAAATGTAATGGTATGAGAACCTCAGTAGCAATTTGCATTTTAATATGTGCCTTTTTATTTAGGTTGTGCCAAAGCATCTAATTTTATTCGACATGTCGCTGCAAAAACTCCTGAAAAAGGTAAAATATAGCCCACCTGAGTAACTGTTAAAACACTAGTAAAATCAAATGCATTTAATACCTTCATAGGTGTTCATTACTGAATAAAATTTTTTGTAAAATTTAACAAAAACCCGACAGTGTTTTTGTTAAAATTTTCCATCAACTCCCTTATAGTCCATTACAAAGATGCAAGTTCCATAAAGGAAATTTTTAATTAAGCAAAGTTTGAAAATTTTTGAGCATTTTCAACGAGTAGAGCTGCATAAAAATATTAATATGATTTACTATAGTATTTGCTAAATTTTAAACACTAAGTTTTATTGAAACTGTTTTGTGGGTCGCCTATGTAACTAATGTGTAATTACGATCAGAAGCAGCCATTTAATGATGTTTTATTTAAATAGAAAAAAAGACACATGACGGGTCGTGGAGAGCTGTTATGCGCACAAAAATATCACCTGAAAAACCTGTACGAAGTATGCGGAGTCAAAGTAAGTAATGGCAGAAAAGTGTAGCTGCAATTTAAAGAAACCTCTTTTATTTTTTTACCTGTCCGATTTCACTTTTCCGTATATATAATTCAACGTGCTGAAAATCCTCTTACGTATCTTATTTTTTGTGCTTGACTTATTCCATTATTGAAACATATTTATATATATACATAGAAACGGCACCAAGCCCACGCAAAAGTCCAGCGAAAATAAGCCCACGCAAAAGTCGAACGAAAAAAAGCCCACGCAAAAGTCCAAAGAAAAAAAAAATTTTCTTTCGCTCGAATGAAGTTCAAGCACTGGTTGAGGCTATGAAAATACATAAAAATGCTGGTGTGTTTGAACCTGATGGTCTTTGGCAAACCATTGAAAGGAGTGAAGCTTGTCAAAAGTTAAAACTAACTAAAAAATACACTAAATTTCAACTTTGCAGCAAAGTAAAGAAACTTGCTAAAGCAAATAAATAGTTGTGGACACTGAAACAGTTTGTTGTATAAACGATAAACATTTATTAATATTATATGCAAGATATTGTAACAAGTTAATGTAGACATGTGCCTTGACGCTCGTCATTTTGTTTAATACTTAGTACCAAGCAGTTTGGCTTTTCATGTTGCCTGGTACACCGTCCATGAGATTTTACCCACTTCGACATTTCACGGCATTATTACGACTAAGACCATGCATGTTGAAATTTCTGCAAGCACGCGTATTTTCTTGAAATTAAGCGATCTTTTTAGATAAAAATGCTGCTCATAGGTTAAACAATGCCATGAAATCTCATAATGGACAAGGTCTATTGGTAATCAAATGTCTTAGCTTATTCAATAGAGGTTGTCCTTCCGAAAGTGTAAACTGTATAAACTATATGAGCGCGCCAGGAATGACGAGTTATCGCTTATTTTCACCTCCAATTATTTCTTTGAAACAGCATGCAGGAATCACACAGGAAACTTGTGAGGGCAAATTTACTTGATACAAAGGAAATTCCCTGAGTATCAGGGCGTAAATAAACAATAATCCATAATTCCTTGTGCGCTCAAGGTTCACAGTTTTCGCTTTCGTAAAGACAACCTTAATATAGGTATGAGATATAGGTATAACATGTCTTATCTAAATTTTATTTAGCCAGAATTGTGAAATTGTTCTGTTTAGGTAGCTGAATAACAATTAATTCACATTTTTATATAGATGGCTACTTGTTAGTTTTTTATATTATCTTGCAGACTTACTCACGGACTTACTAGTGGAATTTTAATAACAAGTTATTAGGTTAAATTATAAAGTCCCGATCCGAAAAATGACAAATATCGGATATTTTGAGCATGTACCGCGATCTCACTACGGCTCAATACAGTTTTTGTTACAAAATAGAAAATTTACGAATTCGATCCATATTTTGGACTGTTATTACTTGATAAATAAGCAAAGACTATCGTACTAATGTAAAACAACGTCTAAAGAGTTCGCTAAAGTTATGCAACTATTGTTGTTATAACAGCAATGATGTTTCAAGGTGAAATTTAGACTCGAAAACGCAATGACCCCCAGATTTTAATAAAAATTTTTTTCTCTTGGTATATTTAATTACCTTGAGTTTGACAATTTAAAAAAAAATCTGTTGACGCTAAATTTTTGAAATTACATAAACGCAATTACTCATAACATTATTTTTTGGATCAACAAAAATTTTTATAATTATCAAGCTAGTTATTAAGAGAAATATATTCCGACATCATAAGTTGCATGCAACGGAAGTTTTGTAACTTCAGTGAAAAAATATCAATACGATATTCTTTGTTATTCATGAAGTGATAATAGTCTTAAAATACGGATCTAAATCGTAAGTTTTCCATTTTTTTAAAAATGTACTGAGCCATTTTAATGTGACTAAATTGAGCACAGCTAACAAATGGATGTTGACACAGGGAGATCTAGACCATATCACAACGTCGAGAAAGATATTGCTACGACATCAGTTGCTACGAGATGAAAACTGGGCCGAATCATTCAAGCATGTATAGGCTATATAGGCGAAAAGCCGAGGAACGCCTCTGAAAACGAGAGACGATTTTTTCAGTATGGACCGACATAAGCAATGACGAGCAACGTTTTTATATTTTCTGTGCGATGTCTAGTGAATCGTTAAATAAATGCTAGTGTCGCGGTAAGGCTTCGAAATCAGCTTGTTTGTTACTTCACTCCAATGCTCATTTAAATATGGCTGGCAAACAACTAAAACTATATACTCGAGACAACAATGAAAAAGGTAAAATTACCAAGATTGTTCAATTTACATTCCGGCCGTTTTAGAAGGCGAAGATGGTTGAAATATGCGTTTTTAAAAAATTTCAAATTTGCCTAAGTTTTTCGACTCTATAGCCCTACAAAACCTGACTCTTCTCTATATCACTTCTGTTTTTGCGCAAGTAGTTATCTTTCCAAAGAGTATTTGAATAAAATTTGTGAAGTTTTATGCATCAAAATACCTAGTGACACGGAGTAAGCGCCCGCTTATACTTTCGATACTATTCCACTCAAAGGTTTCCTTGGAAAAAGGAGACTGCCGTAAGTCAATTACCATGGAGACTCTGCCGCATGTCAAAGTTATTGCTAAAACATTACTCGCAAAACTGGCTCGGACCTCGGGCCGCATGCGGATTTGTACGGACCGCACATCAACCAATCAGAATCCAGTATTCCACAAAACCATATAATAAATCCCATGCTAAATTTTGAAACAAATTTTTTGGTAGTTGAAAAAAACTTCAAGACTTCAACGCAATTCTTTTAAAATTTCGGTAGATACGTATTTATACTTACATGTACAAAAACTTTCGAAATATATAAATGATTCTATAGTAGTTTAATAAATTAAAAACAACTGGCATCATTTT
>OY979716.1:50175878-50233145 GCA_963855995.1 Muricea muricata | reverse complement strand
AACACATCCTAATAATTATGGGAGGAGCATATAAACAAACCTATTTTGAGAGCTCAAGGGAACCCCTAGGCAAGTCCGAGGGAACCCCAAGGGAACCCCCAGGCAACCCCAAGGGAACCCCCAGGCAGCCCCAAGGGAACCCCCAGGAAACCCAGGTTAGGAAGTTCTACTTAAAAACACGGATATATATATATATGACAGAAGCTTGACATCCACCCCACATCACCCTACATCCACCCTACATCCACCCCACATCCACCGTACATCCACCCCACATCCACCTGACATCGACCCCACATCAACCTACATAAATCGTATTAAAATGAAGTGGCGACAAATAAACTACAGTTAAACAAATAGCCATGAAGTAGCCATAATATATTAATCAACATAGTACACTGTGAGTTACAAAGTCAAACAATCAAAAATGGAGAACAGTGTAGAAGCCTGACAATATGTTTAAATACCGTTTATTTGTATTATGTTATATATTCTATAAGAAATAAATTATTCCAAACGTTAATCCGTGTCTGTACTAATTTATACAAACAAAGAGATGTCCTCGAAGCAATATTTCCTCCAAAAATCAGTACGATTTCGCATTCGCCATACCCTCTTTATCTCCCTTTTGAACAAGTTGCCGTTGCAAATGCTAAACAACGACATTATAAAATGTGTTAAAAATAAAATTAGCATTTTGCAAATTAACGCCATTATTTTCATCAAATACGCCTCAACTGAGATAGTGAATTCAAAAATAATGCCTTCATTTTCAAAAATTTAGCCTTCGTTTTAAGAAAACAGTGCCTCCATTTTAAAAAATAATGCCTCCATTTTAAAAAATAATTCCTCCATTTTAAAAAATAATGCCTCCATTTTAAAAAATAATGCCTCCATTTTAAAAAATAATGCCTCCATTTTAAAAAATAATGCCTCCATTTTAAAAAATAATGCCTCCATTTTAAAAAATAATGCCTCCATTTTAAAAAATAATGCCTCAATTTTAAAAAAATTGTGCCTCCATTTTAAAAAATAATGCCTCCATTTTAAAAAATAATGCCTCCATTTTAAAAAATAATACACAATAAACTTGATATAAAAATATGCAAAGTGACTAGATATAGAACACGAATGTTTTGATGTAAAAATATAACAGTTGATATAGAACAAGAGTGTCTTGATTGTAAAATATTGGCACTTGATATAAAACACAAACAACTTGATGTTAAGTTTACATACTTGATATTTTGTCATATTTGGCCTAGCATAGGTAGCAGAACCTTTTAAATTCTTGTGAAATTCTCAAAAGAAATATTTATCCTCAGTTAGCTGTTGGCAAGTTTGATTTGGAAGGTTGGCTACAAAAGGTGTTCAAATGGATGTAATTGCTTTTCGCAATTTGCTAGCTCATTATTGATTGTCCATTGATCCCACTCAAATTAGCTGATTGGAGATTCTATTTTTTGCATCTGGTTGCAAAATTCTTCCTCCTCAAGAGTTAGTTGGTCAAATTCATTTTCTGCACGAAGCTGAAAAAGATGGAAAGCTTTCCAAGTTTCCCAAAGCCAATACGTGCGCGTGTATTCTGAAGCTTCCTGTTGTACATGTCGATTACAAAAGCTTCGAAAATGCCATGGTGTTCGGTATTAAGAACGCTCGTGGATTTGGCTCTGCATGAACCTTCCATTATAGCACACAAAAACAAAACCGGAACCGGTATATTTCATTTTTCAATATTTCAACACTTATTTTGTATCTTGTTAGTGCTACAGACTATTTTTATAGCATAAAACCTCTTAACGTTCATATCGTTTAAGACCTTGGTACCTTAATGATGAAGCTTCTAAAACTGCTGGGGGGAGTATAGGGACACAGAGTATAATACAGAGGGCTCACTTCATATCTTTCCCTATGATTTTCGCGCAACGGAAATTTCCCGACTCGTTTTTTCGTAGGACAATGGATTTCCTGTAGCCAAATTTGTTTATGCCATAATATTATTTTATGAAGACAACAGAAATCAATTTATTTGGTTTTTATTTGCTCAGTTTGGCGTAGATCAGAGCCGTTTTGAAGGTGTCAGGGGGGTGAATGCCTCTGTGCACTTGCTGGAATTATTTAGAGGCATTCACCCCCTGTACAAACCGCGTTACGCTTTTTTCACCCTCTGTATGTACTCTGTGATAAGGATATGGACTTCTAGGAGATTTGTAATATAATGTGAAAAAAGTAAAACATCGTTTCCTGTCGCCATCTTCACAGCTGTTCAAAGTGAGACAAATATTTGTCATTTGAAATTTGTTTCAGGGGTTTTGTTTCAGAAACTTTTCAAGGCCTTCAATTGAATATTATAACAATATTTATATGTAGTTGTTATAATTAATGTTGAGTGGTACTTTTTGTTGTGACAATAAAATAGTTGACCTTAACATTTATCTACATTTCAGCTAAACATTATTTTCCACTTCATTTTCATGACTAGAATAAAGATGTTCCATATAATCAAGAACTGAAAGATACTTTTGAATGCAATATACATTGTCATTTACCCCCTCAAGGATTTGTTGCAAATCAGCATCGACTTCTTCAGTGCTTTCTGTTGGAGATTCTGGAACAATCACATTGTTGGAAGTTTGGAGTTCTGGTATATCGCCTCCCTCGTCTATTCCATAATGAAATTTGTTTTATGTAAATTAATTTTTATAATTGGAAAATATATTTCAAATGTTAATTTTACGTTTAGGTGTCTTTTATTATTGGAAGGTGTTGAGAGAAACGCGTTGGGTATGTCTAATTGCATCACGTCAAGCGATAATATTTTGTTATATCTCCAGTTTTTTCTAGTATTCAGAAATTGTACTTATAAAAAAGTACCTGCCTAAGTACACGTATAAGAAGCTAGTTAAGTCAGGGTTAGATCTTTCCAATAACGATCCACGAATCACTGCATTTACAATGCTAATAATGCCTACATTTGCCTAACCCTTGTGTACAAAAAAATGTAATTTCTTGATACAAAGGAGCATGGAGATAGAACAAAATAATCATCGCTTGACAATTTGTGGCAGAAAATGCTTGTAGTACGGATATACCGGGATGCCGTTCCACACCGATAATTTACGTTGTTTTATGTCGGTATTAATTGTAATTGTTGTCTTTAAGGAAGCGTAAAATTACTTTTTGAGCGTGGTGTCCAGTCCAAACATGGCGACCAGACAAGTACACTGTCATGTACAACGATCAGCCAATGCTTTTCGTATGAAGAAAGTAAGGGCGTTGAGGTATTTGGGACCAGGTGGTCGAACAGATCCAAATCAGTACCACTAAAATATGATCCGGACATCCTTCCCTGGAAAAATTTTGAAATCTAAAGTCTCGCATAAATATAAGCAAAAGCCACTTGAAAACGGCATGTAAGCTACTGACTTTTTTATTATTACACGTAGTGCAGTACATGCAGGCGTGCATGTTGGGGGGGGGGTGGTGGAAGGTATTAGCGTATCGTGATTCGTGATTTAAGAAATACAATTCCGTGAATCGTGATTAAAATGCGTTTCCGTTAATCGTGATGACCTAAAAGGCTGGCTGGGACATCCTAATTTGACCAATATTTTGTCATTTTTTATACATTTTTAGGTTCAATATCAATATCAAAATATTCGCTTTCCTCTTCATTTGAATCATTTCCTGCTCTTTTCTAACATGTGGTTGTCATTTTGTCTGGAGTGTGTAAAAAAAGTCGTGAAAATGAGAGTATCCTCTTCGTGAATAATGTAAAAGCACCTTCGTGATGATTTCGTGACAACCCCCCCCCTTTACCCCCACCCCCATTCTCTATTTGACGTGAAATTGACATGTAAATGGGTCCGAATAAATATTTTGAGCCAGAACCCAGAATTGTAGTTTTAGGCCAGTTTTTGCTTTGGATTTCCAACCAGTAAGACATACTATATTAAATCCAACGAAGTGAACAATTCAATGCGAAATTATTATACAGTGTGTCTCAGAAAAAATGTCACAGTGACAAAATAGGCAATAAAATCACTTTTATTTGAAATACATGCAGTTGAAAGAATTGATGAAACAAGAAGTTGGCAATGTTGCCTAGCCTTGCCGTAAATATCTGCTTTTGTTTATATACGACAGAGAAATAAAGGTTTTTATTTATGCTTCAAAAATGCTCGAACACCAAAACGAACAAATGAAATGCATTTGCATGAACTCTGCATGTCAAAAAATTAATTTTGGAGAAAGTTACACTAATATTCGAGTTTGAAAAAATCTTTATCAAGAATAATTCTCTTTAAATTTTCGTTGAAGTGACATTTTTTCTGAGACACACTGTATATTAAAAAATTAAAGATGTTAAACAAACTATATATCCTCGAAGTCCAGTTGTCAGCATCTGGCTAATCTATAGGAAATTTATCTGTTGATGTATATCATATAGGTTGAAAAGAGGACATACCATACAGTCATCTGTGATTTTGGTGTCAGTGCTTTCTGTGCGACAGCGATGACGAACACAAAATCGGGAGCAAATGCTGGTACTTTGATGTATCAGCATAAGGAATCATTGACCGGAAAAAGAGCCGAGGCCTATATGGACGTATATGCTCTTGGATGTATAATACTTGAACTGTATACAGGACGACGCGTTTGGAGTGATATTGTAACCCCCCATGGCTTTAATGGGGAAGATATACGCAAACGAGTATCCGCCGACAACTGAGCTTCGGGACTTTCCCGATGTAAAAAAAATCGTTGATTTTTGTTTCAAAGAACCGCAAGAAAGGAATAGGGATGGTAGGCGTTCTTCAAGGCTTGGATGATCTGATAGACAAAGACAAATATTGACATCCTGGGTTCATTGTCTAAAAAGATATCCTATATAAAAGAAGTACAATAAAGTAAATGGCAAGTTTTAAACTCAACTCATAGAAACTATGAAAACTTTTATGTTTAACCGTTTATGTAGTACTCAATACGATCAGAACAGCTAATAGTACATTTATTAGTAGATTTTTGAAACAATTGAGAGTTTCAGATAAGACAACGTGGAAAGTTGTATGTAAGGTGCACCATTTAGTAACAATTTTTTTGAGGTCTAGTTTTGGTTTGCGAAGAAATAGATATAAATAGAGCGAAACGTATAAACTGCACGTTATTACACTGTAAATCTGAGGATGTTGCGCCAACACCTAAAAAGTGCATGTTACTATGTTATAGTATATGTGTACACATCACCTGAGTGCCTGCAAAAATTGACCAAATGAATGTATATATCTCTGCAATAACGAAGATTTTTCGAAAATATTCCAGGACCAAACATTCTTACGACCTCGATATCCAAAACCTGCCTAAAATGTTCGGACAGATAGTCAGGTATTGGTAGATTGAGTTGGTGCATATTCGCCAGAGAAAGAGGATCTTCGTTATCCAACGCAACACCTTGTTGAGAAAACCCTATAGAAGTGTTAACAACATTAATTATCTCAATGTTATACATTTGTTCTTACATGAATCATTTAGGAGGTTCAGATTTGACTACCACTACGAGTACCGCTACCGTTTCCCGATTTAGTTTAAAGAACCTGATTGGTTAATCGGTTAGGTCTAGCACATCTGATTGGCTAAAAGATAGATTCTAATCTGAACCTCTCTATTTACATGAAACGCCTGTTCCCGTGAAGCCATTCATGCATGTTTCTAACAAGTGTCTAACTTCAATAATTATAATGGTGCATGCTTGAATATTCATATATTGTGCTCCCCATGCATTACTACTTTATTTTGAAAGGTCAGTGAACAAAAATATATGAATATTGGCCCCTCGACGTTAATTATCGACGCCTATTATCGACGATAGCTACACTGCTGTTTCTAGGTTGCGTTTCATAGGTCGTGAAATTAAACTGTATAAATAATTACCACGCACTATAATGTCGTGTTTTACGTGATCAACAAAAGTAATAGTGTAGTGTAGGTGTCCTTTCGTGTAGCCGAATAAAATGAATCGCAAGTCGTATAAACTAAAACCTTTAATATAGCAATAATGGCGGCAAATCCAACAACACGTTTTCCTGGTTATGCGCATGCGTTATGCTAATATATGCAAGATATAACAAATGCCCCCTCATAAAAAGTTCAATAATTTTAACTAGTCCGGTAAACGGTGACAAAATATCAAACGTCTATAACCCTGATCAAGATAATAAAAGTTTCATGCAAGTGTACTGTTCAATAATATCTTAGAGGTGGTTTTCTTTCTCGTCCTGGATACCTCCTGACCGTATCATCTGAAGGAGTTTTTACAGATGGGTTTTCCCAGTTGTCGTTGTTTTTAAGGCTTGGCTGTTCATTCAGTCTAGGTTCCACTATAGGGATACTGACCTCTGTTTCTGTTTCCTCGCTTTCGTGGGCTTTATGCTCCTGAGTAAATGTAGCTTCGGCTCTTGTTGGGTCGATATCAGGGGCAGTTTCGGGAAGTACAGGGGAAAATAAGTCTCGTTCGGGTTGTTGATGTTCTGACTGCTTTGACTCTGTGTACTGAGCTGTGGGTATATATCGTGGGCGTAGCTGTTCTTCGTGGCGTTTCCACACTACATCGCCAACTTGAACATCATAGTTTCTTGGACTGACCGTACCCGTTACCACTCCAGGTATCCATTTTGCCCCCTTTCCAAAGTTACGTACGAATACAGCTTGTTTCTGTGTATATTTCGGTTTGTTGTCCAGATTGTCCTGGAATATCTTGACTTCTTGCTTGCTTTGCTTTGCTCTGAGTGCACTAAACCGTATACGGGGTTGTCTGTTCATTAATAATTCTGAGGGTGACTTCCCAACTGACGTAGGGGTTGCTCTGTAAGTTAACAACAGTCTGTCTAGCTTTGTTTGCAACGATTCACCTGTTTCTCCCATCTTAGATAGTTTATCCTTAAAATCTCCAACATAACGTTCTGCTAGTCCATTTGTTGCTGGATGTCCGGGTGCTGTAGTGGTATGATGGATATCATTATCGTCCAGAAATTTCTGGAACTCCGTACTGGTAAACTGACTGCCATTATCAGTTACAATATGTTCGGGTAGCCCCAAAGAACTGAAAACATGTCGTAATGCTGAAATAGTAGTAGCCGAGGTAGCATGGGACATAGGTACCACTTCTAAGTACTTGGAATAAGCGTCAACAATGACTAGGAACATCCTCCCTAGATAGGGCCCTGCAAAGTCTAGGTGAAGGCGTTTCCATGGGCCCCCTGGCCATGACCATGAAGCTGGTTGTGAAGAAGCTGGGGTCTTGGCTGCTTCTTGACAAGAAGTGCATGCTTTAACTGTTTCTTCAATTTCTTTGTCGAGCTTAGGCCACCACATATACTTACGAGCTAACTGTTTCATTTTCACCATCCCTAAGTGCTCCGCGTGTAGATCCTTGAGTAAAATTCCACGTAATGAGTCGGGAATAACCACTCGTGAATCCCATAAGAGAATACCTTCCTCCGTAGCTAGTTCCAATCTCTTGCTAAAATAGGGTTGGAGTTCTGATTCGGGTTTATCTGGCCAACCACTCTTGGTGTAATGTAGCACTTTACTTAAAACTTTATCCTTCTTGGTTTCGATAGCAACCATGCTAGAGTTAACAATTTGTTCTCCCTCAATAAACATCACGTTTACAGTTACCTGTTCAGAGGTTGAGGGTTTGCCTTTAACAGGTTTTCTGGATAGGAAATCTGCATATACATTATCTTTACCTGAAATAAATTGTATGGTGTAATTATAAGCAGCCAAGAGCAGGGACCACCGTTTAATTCGGGCTGAAGCTAATTGGGGAACCGGTTTATGTTCTCCTAGCAGTGTGATCAAAGGCTTGTGATCTGTGAGGAGCCTGAAATGTCTTCCGAGTAAGTATTGGCGGAACTTAGTAACACCAAACACAATTGCCAGTGATTCCCGTTCAATTTGAGAGTAGTTCTGTTCAGCCTGACTCAAAGTTCTAGATGCGTAGGCAACTGGTTCTAATGAACCATCTGCTCCGGGCTGAAGTAAGACTGCACCCACTCCGATAGATGATGCATCACACTGAAGGACCAGTTCTGCCTCAGGGTTGTAATGTCGCAATACTGAATCCGAACACAGCGCAGATTTAATGTTCGCAAAAGCATTTTGCTCGGACTTTCCCCATTTCCATGGTGTTTCCTTGCGTAGTAACTTATACAGAGGAAACAAAATCTCGGCAAAACCAGGTATGAACTTACGTAAAAAGTTAGCAGTACCAATAAATGACTGAAGTTCCGAAACATTGACCGGTGGTGCTGCATTCTGGATGGCTTTTACTTTCTCCTGTGTAGGGGAAATTCCAACTCCGGAAATGGTCATTCCAAGGTACACAACTTGACCAAGCATGAAGTGAAACTTTTCTCGTTTCAGCTTAAGACCGCACTCCTGTAATCTCTGCAACACTCTGTGCAAATTCTCCAGGTGGATTTCATCAGTTTCACCCGTAACAAGAATATCATCAATACGTACACAACAACCTGGGAGACCTTTCAACACACTTTCGATTGTACATTGAAATATTGATACTGCACTGTTTACCCCGTAAACAAGACGTTTGTATTGGTATAGTCCATGGTGGGTATTTATTGTTGTATACTTTCTACTCTCGGGAGTAAGTTCCAGTTGGTGATATGCCTGGGAAAGGTCCAGCTTTGTATATTTCTGCCCGCCTGACAATTTGCTCAGCAAGTCCTCTAATGTAGGTACTGGGTATTGTTCCAAATTAGAATGTTGGTTTATGGTATCTGCGTAATCTCCACAGATTCTCATGTCCCCATTTGGCTTGATTACAGGGACAGTAGGCGAGGCCCACTCAGAATGTCCCACTTTCTCGATAATATCCTCAGCCACTAACTTCTCTAATGCCTCCTCATATTTCTTTCGAATTGCAAAAGGTACCACCCGGGGTTTCACAAATACAGGGTTGTCGTCCTTTACTCTCAGTGACACTTGAACACCCTTGAGCTTTCCCACTGTACTATTATCAAAAAGCTCCGGGTACTGTTGTATAATATCTGCAGCTGTGGTTGGGATCACACTAAAAATGTTTTGCCAGGGTAGTGTAAATTTGGCCATCATGTCTCGCCCTAGCAATGATGGGCCCTCCACCACCCGAATTGTGAGGTCACTAACCTGATCTCCCACTTGGATGCTCATCACCTTTTCCCCGAGACACTTAATAACATTTCCTGTATAGCTTTTAAGTACCACTGTAGCTGGTTTTAAGGTGTCTGTCGTATCCCCTATTTTAAGAAAGTCTCTCGCATTTAGTAAGGTTACAGAACTCCCTGTGTCAATTTCCATTGGAATCTCCTGTCCTTTGATTGTCACTCCTACTTTGTATACTGGAAAAGTATTAGACGAATCTCCTGTAGAGTGCACACTTTTCATGTAGACTGTAGGCATATTTGACAATGGTTCCTCATCTGAAGAGCTGTCAGCATCATTTGTAGCTGTAATTTGATGGGTTTTCGTACTTATACCCTTCTTTTCTCTAGTCTTTTTTGTAAAACAGACTTTTGCCAAGTGTCCAGTTTTTCTACAGTAATTACATGTAGAACTGATATGGGCACACTTGTTAGCCATATGCTGTGTAGATCCACACCTGAAACATTTTTTCTCTTCTGTATTGCCCTTGTTAGTAGACTGCTTATTGTTATTCCAAGCTTGTTGCTGGTTAATACCATGAACCAATTGGCTTTTCCCGGGTTCTTCATTAAGTGGGAACTGCCTAGACTCTTTCTCTGCCAACTCATGCGCCCGAGCCACTTTAAGTGCTTGATCAAATGTCCTGTTTTCAGAAAGCAGTTTCTTTCTAGTAGATTGACTACGTACACCCCCAACAAACTGATCTCTCAAAGCCCTGGTAAGATACTGTCCAAAATTACAGTTTACCGCCAGGCGCTTTAGTTTGTTTGCATACTCGGTAACACTTTCATTCTCGCTTTGTACCGTATGATGAAAACGATAGGTCTCTGCAACTTCAAGTACTTTCGGTTTGTAGAAGCCTTTTAGAATCTCTGTGAGCTCTTCGTAAGTCTTGTCAGCCGGTAAATCTGGAAGACAAGGGTCCTTGAGGGTACTGTATGTCTTTTTCCCAATCATTGAGATCGTAACCGTGACTTTCTTTTTGTCTGCAGCCCGTCTATCGGCTTCCCCTGCGTCTTCTGCCACTTGACCAATGTTGTTTGCAATGAAATATGAATTCAGTCGTTCGCTGTAATCCGCAAAATCTGAGCCATCAAATGGCTCTAAAATGCCCAAGTGTGTAGTAAATTGCTGTGCCATAGATTTAAATCCTCGTCGCCAGTTTGTAGTGTAGGTGTCCTTTCGTGTAGCCGAATAAAATGAATCGCAAGTCGTATAAACTAAAACCTTTAATATAGCAATAATGGCGGCAAATCCAACAACACGTTTTCCTGGTTATGCGCATGCGTTATGCTAATATATGCAAGATATAACAAATAGAGACCTTTAGCATTGCGTTTTTTTGAACCGCGAACCTCAAGAAATCACGTGACCAGTCCTTGGCGTCGCGTTTGACGTAAATTTCTGGCGTTTTCGACGGCAAAGTATAGGATTTCAGGTAAGTCGTTTACCTCAGCTTTTGTTTGCCTGAATATTGTTTTTTTCCGCGCATATCTGTTGTTTGTATACAGAAGAAAGTGTGTTCTTTCACTTGCAATATAATTTGGTGTTGTAAATATTGCTGTTTAGTTTATAACTGTCAAAAACATCGAGCATCACTTACCATGAATGAAATTCAATATGGTGGCTGTTATCAAAATTCAACACTACAATTATCTCGTAATTTGCGTTATCGTTTTTGCCATGATACTTCGAGATAAAATTTGAAACTGTCATTTGAAAACACGTTTTGGAAAAAAAACACGCTTTGCTAAAATGTCGCAACTTTGACGGAAAACGTCAAACGCGAAACTGCAGTTTTACGTTTGCGGTACCCCGCAAAAACGCAATGCTAAAGGTCTTTAATAACTTCAATCAAACGTTAGACTCTTATCAATCACTCTACCTTGCCTTTCAGGAAAAAGAAAATTATCCTCAGGGATACCAGGTGGACACAAGCGATCTTTCTGTTTTTTAATTTTGTATGTTACATTCTTGCATGAGCTCATTCAGCTCTCTCTGCAGGATTGGCATGAAAACATAGCAAAGACATCCTCTAAAATAACGAGTAAATTTTTCAGCTTAACAATCAATTTTTAAAACAAATGTTATGTCTTATGGTGTACGTGTACCTGTGTATAATATTGTCTTTTTCCCAATGTCCTGTTGCCTCGAGTGCCTGCAACAATAACAGCAATGGCCATTGTTTTGTTACACCCTCAAAACTGCATTTATAATATTAAGACATTTACAGTAAATAAGTATTAAGTTTGTTAATTTAGTTTGAGCATGACAGATATATCCATTCTATAAATTAGACATATGTCATATGACATGCATGCTTTAAGATCAATCAGTTGAGAATAAGAATCGCTATTGAAAGGACTAAAAAGTTATTCAGGCTATAGAACATAGAAAAGACTAACCCGAGCTGAAACTGTGTTGAAAGTGTTGCTAACCTGTACACTATTGTTATTATTGTTACTGTTAAGTGATCAGCTATGTAGTCCTGATACCCGTCAAAGAAGTAAGTAAAACGTATTGGAACATTTGTTAAAACTGTAAAGTACAAGATTGGTATGTACACTTATATATTAATTATTCATAATCATTTATTATACTTTACTTTAACTTTAGATCGAATAAACCTTATAAGAACTAGAAATTAAATAAATACAAAATTATACGATTACGGGTTGGGACTACAACTTTGGGAACGACCCTTAAGTGACTCCAACGGACCATACATTCGATTTCTGTCGCTTTAAAACGAAGTCCTGAGGAGTTGAGAGCATGCCTGAGTCTGGGGAGACCGCAGTGACAGTGGTCGAAGACGGAGCTATGAAACAAGCGAAGATCAACTGACGCACCGCCAAAGCTGCGCTGACGAGAGCTGGTAAAAGCCTGACGCATCTGATCAATGGAGAACGACCACAAGAAGAGGTAAGCCAATCTCTTCTTATATATAGACAGGCATACGAAAATTTAGTTTCGAAACATGATGAAGATACCAGTTTAATCGAAAACGATGAAGAATTTGCCAAGCAAGAATTTTGGCTAGAAGAATGTCAGGAAAATTTCATGAGTTTAGAAAGCAAATCCAAAGTGTATATGGAAAGTAAGAACGAAACAGAACAGTCAAATAATAAAGTAAAAGCATGTACCAATGATCCTAGCGTAGCGAAAGCATGTACCAGTAATGCAAATGTATTAATGCCAATGGACGGTGAAACTAGCATGCAAAATTCTGATGGAATTTCAACAATTCCAAATATGCACGAAATTGGCTCGGCAATCGATACTATAAATACGTTGCCTGCGGCTCAAGCTTCTAATTCTGTTAACGAGATTAGCCCAGTTTCTCACGCAAACGAGCAAAGCATGAATCAAACGTGCGGATTTAAGATGGAAAAACCTAAAATGCCTAAATTTAGCGGCGCCGTACGAGAATATGCCATATTTCGCGCCGATTTCAAGCACACGATAGAAAACAGATACAGTAAGCGTGATGCGATGACAATTTTACGAACATGCCTGGTGGGTAGACCACTTGAGTTAATTAAGGGAATAGGATCTGATTACGACGCAGCGTTACGTGGGAGTATCTTGATTCGGTATATGGTGACCCACGATATGTTTCGGACACGATAACACAAGACATATCTAAGTTTAAACCGCTCCATGAAGGCGAAGATGCGCGATTTTGCGAATTAGTTCATTTAGTTCGAAGATGCTACAACACGCTAAAAGAGGTCGGACTACCGAGCGATATGGACAACAGCCATATGTTGTCTATCATTGAACAAAAAATGTGCGTAGATGACCGGAAAGTGTGGTCGCGAGAGTTGCAAAAAGATAAGAAACCAGCCTCGTTGAAAGGATTGATAGACTGGATGTCAAGCGAAATGAAATCTTGCATGCGTGCAACAGCTCCGATAAGAACAACCGGTAATAGCAGTCGTCTAGTGCACCATCTGGCTAAAACTAATGAAGGACAGAATGACAATTTAATTAGACATAAGTGTTGGTTTTGTAAAAATTCCACGCACTTTCCCGATCAATGCGAAAAAATTGCCTCGCTAACACGAAAATCACCTGAAAATAGTGAGAGAAAACCACGCTTGTTTCAGTTGCCTTAAAAAAGCCGGACGTGATCATAAAATGTCGAACTGTAGCAGACGTAGACAATTGAAAATGGCAAACAATGCACTTCCTTTCACCACCAGCTATTACATAAAAGCACAAAAGTTAACGTAGGTGTCGCATTAACGAATGAAAATCAAGCAGCATTACTTCCGATCATATCCGTCAACATCTGCGGCTCCGATAAATTGTACAAACGAGGAAATGTTCTCTTCGACAGTGGCGCACAAATTAGCCTAATACGACTGGAAACGGCAGAAAATCTTGGTTTGAAAGGAAATGATGTTTCCATTACGATTACAAAGGTTGGAGGCGAGGAAGAGACGGTGAAGACAAAAGTTTTCAAAGTGCCTATCACCTCATTGCACACCTGTAAAATGTACTCCATCTCAGCTGTTGGAATGTCCTGCATCAGTGATGACATCACTGACATAAAATCCGAAAACCTGTCGGGCAGAAGCGAAGTGAAATCCACCGCGGCAAAGGAGCAATCGACTTGCTAATCGGAATTGACCATGCATTTATGCACGTCGGGGAAACTAGACAAGCTGGATGTATGATCGCCAGAAATTCATCGCTCGGTTGGGTAGTATTTGGATCGCCTCCTGGAGAGACCAGTGGAAAATACAAAGTATTTAACATCAAGTTTGCAACGCCTGTCAACTTAACCGATTTCTGGACCACAGAATCGATGGGTGTTGATGTGAAATCCTGTTCTTGTGAGCCAGATGAACTGAGTCAGATCGAGCGCAAAGAAAAGACGATAATCGAAAAGTCATGTCAGAAGGTAGGAAACCAGTGGTCAATACCTTATCCTTGGAAGAAAGACCCAAGTCAGCTACCAGATAATAAAGCCCAAGCCATCAAACGTTTGGAATCGACGGAACACCGATTGATAAAACACCCAGAGCAAGCCGAAGCTTACAACCAGCAAATGAAAGAAATGACCGACAAGAATTTTTTTCGTAGGTTAACCGATGAAGAGCTCAATGACTACAAGGGTCCTATACATTACATTGCCCACCATGGAGTCCTACGTCCCGAGAAAGCCAGACCCCACTACGAATCATATTCAATTCGTCCTCCGTATATCAAGGACATTGTCTTAGCGATTACTGGTTGAAACGTCCAGATCTCTTGAATAGCTTGTTTGGTGTGATACTCCGTTTTAGAGAGAATGAAGTCGCAGTGTGTGGTGACATTTAAAAAATGTACCATCGAGTCTTGATACCGGAAGCAGATCAGCACGTTCACCGTTTTTTATGGAGAAATTTGGACACATCACGTCCTTCGGACACTTACGTAAAGACAGTCCTTACCTTTGGGGACAAGCCTGCTCCTGCAATGGCGCAGATAGCACTTAGACAGACAGCGAACGAGGGAAGTCACGGGAGTCAACGAGCAGCAACAACCATCACAGATAATAGTTACATGGACGTCATCTGTGATTCAGTTCACACGGTCGAGGAAGCTCAAACGTTGATCAAAGAAGTGGATAACATGTTGGAAAACAGGGGATTCAACATAAAGGAATGGTTGTCCAACAAAGATCTCGAGCAGCAATCCGAAAACCGACCAGAGGGAGAAATGAAGCCATTGCAACAGAATTCCAGAGAGAAAGTTTTGGGCGTCGCTTGAAACTGCGCCAACGACTTATGCTTTATTACAAAAGTCAAGTGTTTAAAGCCCATCACGAAGCGAAAGACTCTAAGTCAAGTAGCGAAAGTCTACGATCCCATCGGTTTTGCGACAGCCTTCCTCATCAGAGCGAAAGTAGGGTTACAGGAATTATGCCAAGCTGGAGTGGACTGGGACGAGGAGTTATCAGCAGACGTACAAGCCAAGTGGATTGAATTCTTCCAAGAATTGGAGGAGTTAAACAAAATATCATTTCAGAGAGGTCTGTTTGCGCTGAACAGTATCGGCCTTCTAGTGCTATGTATCTTTGCTGATGCATGTGAATATGCATTCGAAGCATGTGCATATCTTTGGTGGTGTAAAGAGGATGAAACGTTCGAAATCCGTTTTGTCGCAGCAAAGTCACGAGTGGCTCCACTAAAGAAATTGACAATCCCGCGGTTAGAATTGCAAGCAGCACTTCTCGCAGCACGTTTGTCAAAGACAATCCAGAAAGAATCACGTTTAAAGTTCAAGGGAATTATGTATTTCACCGACAGCACAATTGTCCTGGCATGGATACAGTGCACATCACGACAATACAAGCAGTTTGTCTCTTCTCGTGTTGGAGAGATCCAGAGCATCAGCGATCCAAAACAATGGAGACACATACCTGGTGAGGCAAACGTGGCTGTATGGGAAGCCATTTCGGCCAAAAGGGTATCGAGTTCCCGACAAGGTATCGAGTCACAAATGTTAGTTTGAATTGGTTTGAATTGGTGGTATTGTTTTCTCTCCATAATTTGCCTTCAGGCGTTAACGCCCTAGTAGCTGTTTGCGTGACACTAGGTCACATACGTTAATGTGAAATTGATCCTCGTATGTTAAAGACGTCTCAACGCAGCTTATGCAATTTAAAGTTGAACCTTATATATATATATCTACTATTTTATCGACGCGTATTGGAGTACAAGTGTAAACCAAAGTACGTAAGTTTACAGTTAATCTTTATAGCTTCATCATTTAGTTAGTTTGTTTATGACATTCTTAGTTAGAGCATGATTTAAGTAATTTAGTTAAGAAGTTTATTACTGTCGTATTTCAGTTCGAACCTACAAACCCTACAAAACCTACAAATCTACAAAAATCGACAAAATTTTTGAACCTAGAAGTCTACGCGAATCTATCAATATATTAATCTACGCCTAACCTACAAGTCCCACATCGTGCTATACCTGTTTATCTATCTCGCTACCTCGACACGTTGCGTGACTTGTACAAAGGCCCTTGTTCCTATTTCGATCAGATTAAATGGTTAAATTTGTACACTGATTGTTGAGTTCGAGTATTCACTTGTATTTACGTCAACCCTGTGACTCTTGTACTGGCAACCAGGAGTTACAACAAAAATAGCATAACGAGTCGCTATCGAACAGCATAATATTACCGAGAGCTGCAGGAAAACATATCGAGTTCTGCAATTCCAAAATTGTGATATCGAGATTTCGCGCGAAAACAAGTCGAGAAATAGCAACAAAAATAAACCATCGAGAATCGTTCATTAAAATACAGCATATCGAGAACTCGGTTTACATGAAAAATGTTGTCAAGAATAAGTTTAGGAAAATAACCTATCGAGAATCACTTATTAAACTACAACATATCGAGAATTGTTTACATAAAAAAATGCAGTCGAGAATAATTTTAAGAAAATAACCCATCGAGAAGCGTTGTTCAAGAAAACTTGTCGAGATTAAAAAAATAATTAAAATATCCGAAATATAAATAAATTATTGAGATTCTGGCGGATGGGTTTTATCTGTGGTTTAATATAAAATCTGCGGCGTGTTTTGAACATTTTGAACACTATAGTTTGTGCTTATTTGATCATGATGATGATTATTCGTTGTCCTTTCTACTGTTATGTGTTTTTAACAGCATTTTTTGCACATATCGTTGGTGTTCTGGGAAATGACGAGGATTTAAGAGATTACTTTTTGTCTTTACCTGGTGTCATTGAGAGCACACAACATTACCTTTCGACCACGTCTCTTGACCTTTTAGAATACTGCCAGCGTCATTTAGAAGGTCATCTTTGCATTATAGTTGCGCTAATGCAAGTTTTGGACGAACGTTATGATGAGGCAGGAGAAATGTTCATGGAGAGATTGGAGCAGTTAGTATTAATAGTCAGTGGACAGCTGAGAAGAATAGAGGAGTTGTCAGCCATTGACAAAAGCTGTAGAAACAATAATACAAGTGTCCCACTGTTGCTCCAGACTGCAGGCAGGCCAAAGTATTTTATACCCAAGGAACAAATTGAACGGCTTCATTCTTATGGATTGGTGTGACAGATATTGCAAACATTCTCCATATAAGTGAACAAACACTGTATAGGAGGAGACAAGAGTATGGGATTCCCGAGAAATACTCTAGCATATCAGACGCTGAATTAGACAGTGTAATTGTTAACATACTTAATGCTACTCCAAATGCTGGGGAGAAGTTAGTAATTGGTAGTTTAAGAAGTCGAAATATACATGTCCAAAGATGGCGTATAAGGGATAGGTTGAATGTGCTTGATCCTATTGGAAGAGCAATTAGAAGAAATAGTGCCATACATCGTCGTACATACAATGTGCAGGGAGCAAATCACTTATGGCACATTGACACGAACCATAAGTTGATCTCATGGCGTTTTGTAATTTTTGGTTGTGTAGACAGGTACAGTCGACTGCCAATATACTTGCAGTGCACAGACAATAACATGGCAGCAACTTCGCTAGAATTTTTCCTGAACGGCGCCCGAAAATTTGGGCTCCCATCGCGTGTGCGGGGAGACCATGGAGTGGAAAATTATGACGTGGCTCGTTATATGATATCATCTCGTGGCATAAATCGGAGCAGTTTCATAACTGGACGCAGGGTCCACAACCAGAGGATTGAGAGGTTGTGGGCGGATGTGAATAGGGTTGTAACAAGGTATTATTCCGACCTGTTTAAGTTTCTTGAAGCACAACATGTACTGGATTCAACAAATGAACTGCATCTTTTTGCACTACATATGGTCTTCCTACCAAGAATTAACAAATCTTTGTTGGAGTTAGAAAATCAACTAAGCTACAGAGGCATGAGAACATCGCAAAACAAATGCCCGCTCGCCTTATGGGAAACTAGCATGATGACATTTCATCCCAATTTGGAGGTTTGTCCACTCCAATATGGTATTGACACTTTCGGTCCAGTACCAATAGATGATTTTGACGATGAAGGAATCATTGTTCCAGAAATACAGCATGAAATATCGCACGAGCAATATGTTCGTTTACAAGCCATTGATGTTTTGGCCGAAGATGGTAATCATGGCGTAAATCATTTTACGCACGTCTTATCCATTATTGGAACATTTAATAACTAGAGCAGAAAGCCAACTTCAAATAACAACATTTTATTCATGTTACAACTACAAATGTTTGTTCATTTTCTTGTTTTGCCTATTTAACATATAACAATTAAACAATATAGAAGCTGATTTACGTTGTCAAACTTTCTGCTATATTTTCTCATTTTGACTTAGAAATATGGGATACTTTAATAATCCTTTTCAGGAATATACCTTGGAGCACACCTCATCCAATTTTATAATTGAAGCTTGCCAGTGCAAATAAGCCACAGCAGTAGCTTATCTGGTTGGTTATTCGTCTGTCATAGATTAGAATTTTACGAAAAATCAATTAACTTTTAGGCAACTAAGAAAATAATCACAAGTTACATGTGTAAATCAATTTTAAAACTATTTTAAAATTCCTTAAAAAGTCCAAGGAATAACTTATTGTTGATTTTGAAGAAATGCTATCAAGGTTCTTTTGCAAAAGAACAAATATTTAATAAGTAGTTAAACAACACAAACAAAATGTTAATAAAACTATTTTACACTGTTACCAAATAACATGCACCTGTCTTATAAAGCATTAATAAAATCCCAGATAGTCAAGCACGTATACTATCAACAGCATACACAGTACAGCATGAGATTGTGTTCAAATGTTCAATGGTAACCAAAGCCCTTTGTATTCCTCATTGCAAACGTTATCGCGTTCTTGAAGTCATTATAGGTTGAATTTACGGTAGGAAGGTACAATTTCAAAGCACAGGTGTTAGCCTTGGGGAACTTGAATTTGTTACCATCTGCCTCCGGATCATGTAGAAATGCAATCCCGGGAACAACAGAAGAGAAGCCAATTGGAGAAACTGCTGAACAACCAGTAGCAAAGCTCAAAATCATTGCCAGTGAAAGTTCACTATCCCCCTCTTCAATATCTATTAATATATCATTCCAAAATGAAAGCAATAAATTTTCTCTTTCATATTGATTACTTTCACGAGGACTACGCTGCACTTGAAAAATGTCGGTAATTTCATCGGCAGTAAGCTTCTTGTGCTGGTACAAAAAGAGAGGCTCAAACACTTTGGGGTACTTTTCAATCTGTTCAAACACTCCCAATGTTTTGAGTCCTTCTTTAAATGCTTCGAGAGAAGGGCATGTCTTCCTAAAAAGGAACCACTTGATAGTTTGATTAACAACTTTGTCACGGTCTTCTAGATTTCTGATCAGTCGAAGTGTTTCAGCAAAATCAAATAAACTTGCATGCTCAGAAATGATGCCATTCATTCTCTTGACATTTTTAAGATTCAAAAGAGATTCAAGAATACCCTTAACCTCTAAATCATATATATCTTCAATAGCTCCTTTTTGTTTGTCTGGATTTTGAATCAGGCATTCAAAAACCTGATGTGACGAAAAATGAGGGGGTGGCCCCCCATGAACAAGGGTAATAGCAAATATTTGACCTGCTAAAAAATAATCACCATCTTCCATATTCTGGGCAAGACATGACAAAAATTTCCTATGGTCTTCACCAAGAAACAAAGGGCAATTTCTTAAATGCTCCAAGATAAGAGTGAAAAACTCCCTCCTAGGGCCACCTGCATCAATAGCCCCCTCAGGCTGGCCAATATCATCCATGAATTTGATTGAAATTTTCTTAGTGGGAGAAAAAGACTTTCGGTTAAATCCCCTAAGAGCACTTTCTCACTAGAGGTAGGAAAATCATTTGTCTCATCTTTATCACTCAGAATTTCATCAAGTTGTTCATCAAACATAGCAGCATACGCATAATCTGAAGTAAGATCAATTACTGGGGGGATTTCCTGTTCAGTGTTAGTGTTACTGGAGTTGCTATTCTGGCTAACAAGTGATTCAGATATGGATGGGTCTGATATGACATCCACTGCAGTGTTGCAGCTATTTTCTACAGTAGACAAACCATTGGCTTGTAAAATCTCATTCTCTTCATCAGCTGATCTTTCTGTACCAAATTCACTTATGGTACTGTCGTCTGAGTCATGCAGGCTTTCTTCAAAAAGACTGGCTGTTTTCTTTGACTTCTTTGACCTTGCAACTTTGGGTGATGGGGGGATAACATGGTCTTGTGGCCTGACATAAACAATTTTGTGTCTGAAGGTTGTATAAAACATCATACCATTAAATGATTCACCTGGTTTTTGGATTTCATATTGTATACAGAGGAGGATATTTGTATTGAAAGAATTAATTTTGACCATCAATTATGGAACAATGACATGCTTCCTAAACTTTCAGATTTCTATTTTAAATTTATGATGCCTGAAATTCTAAAGGCATAAATTCAACAGTTTCAAATGAATTGATATTTTACAATCTATAACTCAATAATTATTTACATTTCAAATTCTATCAAATACATACACTAGTAACTGGTAGTACCTTATAAATAGTTATTTATGAAACATTGCTTGCATGGCAGTGGCCATTGCCATGTATTCATATTTTTTGCCAAACCTATTACACTTCAACATTTGTCTTTTGAGTGTCTGAAAATATTTATGTTGCATGCAGTACTTACTCCAACAGGTTAATGACCATTAGACTTGATATATTACAGTACTGCGTGCACTGAAATGACTGGATTATATACATGTACAGTCTGTTGTGTTTCCTACTTTTTCTCATACCAGGAGAACAAGATTTCAGTTAGAAATTGCAAGATGATTCTCCTGTCACACACATGACATGGCAGTTCCATTGGTCTACGTGGTGTCTGTGACACCAAAATAAATAGCAATGTCATGTGTGTGACAGGAGAATCACCCAACAGGAAAATTATTTTCTTCAATATTAACTGCCTTGTGAATCATCTACACTTACAGCTGAGCACCATATGTTAGTGCTGTCTAGTTAGGCACTACTACAGTATCACTGACTAGAGGTGGTAAGAAGTTAATGAGATAACAGCAAATAACCCAGATTTTATTTAGCTCTGCTATCATGCTTGTTGGGTACCTGCCTTGTAGTATTCTATAGTTTTTAACACGTTCAATCGCACGCTCAACGTGAATACGTACTGAAGCAATCCTTCTAGTTTCAGTCTCTTCTTCAACAGATAACTGGTCTTTTCCATTCATAAAGGGTGGAATGTTTAGTGTAACCCCCTCTGGTAAGTCTTCAGAAATATCAAATCCCCTGTCAGCCATTACTGAATCCCCATGTTCCAATAACTGTAAGACACCACTGTGCTTTGTAACATTTTGATCACTTGTCCTACCAGGATTCTGAAACAAAGGTAATTGCCCGATTAGGTGCAATTCCAATGAGACCTTTAGCTGTGTTGCTGTGCTTGTAGCTTGAAAATGTAGCACTTTGTGTTCTGAATGATGATGCCATCTCAATAAATATTTCTGTGCAGTCCAGAATTACCCATGTTTTTGGGTAGGAGCTTCGAAAGCAACTTGGCATATTACTTTGGATATTTGCCCTTGATGCCCAGATTGGTATTGCTCGCAGGTGGGAATGAAGTAAATCAATCCAGGTAATGCATATCCTGCTAATGTGGCTAGTAGACAGTTTACATCTTACAGCAACATCTTGCTCAAGAATACCACATCTCAATCTAGTCAAAACAATAAACAATTCTTGTTCAGGACTCATCCGTCTCTTTGGACCACGTTTTGATGATTCTAATGTGGCTGAGTCGTCATTCTTTGTGTTTGATCCCCAATAAATTAGTTTACCAGCTGCTGGTCTCAAAAATTCAAAGAAGGTCTTAAACAAATCATAACTTTGAAACCCAGTGTAAAACATAAAAAGTTTTGGATCATCTTTAAATCTTTCAAGAGAGAATTCACTTTCCTTAAGTTTCTCCTTGAGTTCTGTAATTTCATTTGTTAATGCTTCTACCTTTTTATTGTGCTCTTGCTTAAGTTTTTGTATTATGTCTTTAAAGTTCTTGATTCTCTTTTTGAAGTCTTTTCAATTCAGTAACTTCCCCTGGATCCATGTTTTCAATGTTAACATCCGGCTGACTAAACTCTAGTTTCCTTGGCAGTAGAACCGACCTAATTCTTCCTTCTGTACTATTCTTTGTTTTACGTGGTTTAGCTGTTGTTGATTGTTTTGACTCACGAACAGGCATATTTAACGTCGGAATATTGTTCATGTACGTTTTTCTGCCTCCAACAAAGTGGACTGAACAAACTCGATGAGAAGATGATGGGACAAAGTTTTTTCTTCTCAACATGTGCAACCACTCATTTCTCAGGCGATTATCTCTTGGAATAACGTAAAAAGACAGTTCTTTGTTCCTAACAGAATTGTTGAAGCAGTTTGGAACACAGCACGTAATACCACCACCAGTGTGATACTTCGATTTCGGTGTTGAATTTTCTTCGATTGCTGGCATTACACAACCGCTAATACATCCTGCTTTTATCTCGGAGACCAAATCCGTGTTACAGTCCTGAAAAGAATTAGAGTTTGGCTCAGATGAAAGAGAAACTACGTTTGAAGTACATAACTCCTGGTCTAAAATGTTGGTCGCCATTTTGAAGCTTGCTGAATACATTTACCACAATTCTTTGCGGCCTTCGCGCTAAAAGGGGAACCGGCTATTAACGGATCAATTAACGACTTATACATGACTAGTGATTGGCTAAAAATCATGAATGGTTATCCTCTCGAAAAGTATATAAAGCAACAAACGTACTCACACTATTAACTGGAAAAAAATGGGGAAGTATTAGTTGAGAAAATGAAGAAGTATTCTGGAAATACCAGAGAGCGTGAAAGGGAACTTCGCAAGCAGAAGAGCGTAAACAGGCGGTTTAATGACCCGTTGAAAATTTTTATTGAACAAAAATACAATGGGATATTTCAAGAGTATGTTGAACTACATAAACGTATGGTAGAAGAGAATCCGGACAGGAAAGATTTAACAAAATCTGGAACTTTTAAGAGATGGCTGGCTGCAAATAGTGAAAATGTGCAATCGCGAAAGGTGTTATATATACCGCAGGTGGTATTGGAACCGACGACTGTAATAAACAAGGCTTTAGGGGATGAAGAAGCACGTCAACCCACGAATTAGAGCGGCTAAGCGGTGAGAATGTGCAACCCTCGCGACCAATACCTTTGTTTACGCAACAGATAGCGTCGGGGTCGGTGGCTATAGTAGAAGAAGAAGATGAGGCATGCATATTGACTCAAGCTCTCCGTGGAATTGTTACAGAAGAAACTGTAGAGATGTCATCGCCCGACTTTGATTTGAATGTCGAAATGGTAAACGAAATATTAAATGAATTACAGGAGGATCAGGATTTAAGGGACGTACTTGAAGATGTTAACAACAATGAGGACGAAGGGATTGGTCTTAATTATTTCGATGAAATAGAGTTAGATATTCAACCTTTTAATTATGATTTAGAGGTAGAGCCATATAACTTTTAAACTTTTTTAGTAATTGTTTTTTAACTTTTAAGCAGAGCATTTAGTCATTTTAGACAATTAATACTTCTCCATTTTTTCCAGTTATATAGGAGTATTTAGCATTAGACTTTTTTAAAATGTTATATAGTAAATTGTTTATACATTTAGTAAATTTTCCCACATGCAGGTTTTTTAAAAATGGTGTGTAAAATATTTAGCATTAGGCCTTTTTAAAATGTTATATAGTAAATTGTTTTTACCTATATTAAATTTTTTCCACATGTAGATTTTTAAAAATGATGTAAAATATTTAATAAATTATTTTTATACAACTTATGAGCCTGTTTCAATTGGGGATGGGAAATATATATGGAACGTTCACGCATGTATATGAAACATAGTTGTTTTTCATTTTTTAAAATATTTTCAGAATAGTTTACTAAAACTCAGGATAGTTTTTAATTATTGTCTTTCTGAAGGAAGTAAATGTCGGTATTTGTCTGGACATCTTCCCCAAAGTTCAAAATCTTTAACTCCGTGTATTTTGGAAAGCTCCATTTTGACTCGTTGACATTCAGGGTGGGTGTTGTGCAAAATAGCATAAAGGACACCATCAAGTTGTACATACTCTTTTTTCATTAATCGATGAAATAAAAGTGGTAACGAGTAAAGGCCTTTAAAAAATTTGTACAAAGGTTCATCTCCATTTATAAGATGTTTTTCCCCGGTGGTTTTATTCGTAACCAAATAATAACACCCGTCGCAAAAGCACATAATGAAAAACTATTTAAAATACTTTTATTTTGTGCATATTAATACTGAAGGAAAAGTGCGTTTTTGAAAAGTACGTTTTTCTGAAAAGTGCATTTTTTTCCGAAGATAAGAGGTTACCTGAAGCTGATGAAAATACATCCTCTTCGCTAATTACTCATATGGATGAGTCAGAGTATGAACCAGCACGGAGTTTCCCTCGTGAAGATCCTTTCACTATGACTTCTTCAACAGTATTGTTTTAATATTACCTGCCCGATTTCGTGGACATTTTGTAAGACTGATAATTAGTTGTTAAAAACATTTTTATTAAAAACATTTACATAAGTGTAAATATACATATGTGTAAATAACTTTTAAAATTTCAAATAAAATATTTACTCCTTTTTAGGGGAAGTTAATTCAAGCGTTTTACAACTCTTGTTCCACTAAAATAAATAGTTGGGATTCATTTTTGCGCGGGGTTTCAGGCTCTATCTGTTGAAATTCTAAATTGAATCCAATACATGATGCCGGTGGATTGTAGGAAAGTTTCTGGTTTAAATAAAAAACATTACCACTTCTTTTAATATATGTACCACCCCCGTTAGTATTCATGTAATATATTTGGTTAAAAAGTTCTTCAGTTTTTCCATCGATCGATTCTTTATATATGTTTATCCGGTATTGGAGGGTAAAGTGGGTTGGTGGGAATGTTCCTTCTTTATCAAAGTTATGTGTGAGGAGAGTTATTGTTAGACGTCCACTACCTCGACATGGGAAAATAGGTCGGGGGTGGCCGGCGAATGATTCAGCATAGCACCAACCGCTATTTTTCTTTTTAGCTGTATCAGGAGATATGTAGGATAAGAAAGCAGTCATACGATGCGGTATGGCATTCGTTAGATTAATTTCAGCTAATCTCAGTGTATCATTAGCAGTGACCGTCCCGTCTTCTTGTTTTGTCCCAGCAAGAAGGACATCCCCAATCATAACATCTTGGAATTTATGCTTGTCAAAGTCTTTCTGATGCGAGTAAGGGAAGTGGTTTGTAATATTTGCAATATTATAATCACTGACCGTAAAATTATTAAAAGTGAATCCTTCAAAAATTTCCATAATCATTTTACCATCCTTTAATTTTGAAGATGTGAAATTGAAATGTACGGTTGTTTCTGATCTGCTTTCGACATCGGAGGCAACTTTGGCTAGGAAGTATTGGTAAATATTTCCATTTAGTGTTATTGAACCCATACTTTTAATTGATTGTTCAGTTGATATTTCATCCCTAACAGTAAAGCACGATTTTGATTCGAGAGCTTTCCTCGTTTCAGCAAGAAATTTAACACCGAATAATATACCATATTGGTCCTGACGGGTTTGGGGCGTAGTGAAAGCAATTTCAGTTATGCTCTCGCCAATTTTCATATCTTGTTCAATTTTCAGAGGGGTACGAAATCCCATATGTGAAACTTTTTCCTTTCTTGTTTCTCTGTTTACTATCAGGTTTTGTCCTCGTCCCCCATTATAAGGTGCAGAAGCTCCGGTGCTGGCAAATTGGAATTTCTGAAAAACTCCTTTAACATTCCCATTACTGTCTTCGTAGGTTATTTTTTCAAAAATCTTATCAACCATAACAATTTGTTTTTTTGTGGTTTTATCGAGTTTACATTTTTTATCATCAACGTATTTTTTATTTACACCGTCTGAGTTATTTGTTGGCAGGCCTAAATTAGTTATTTTAGGACCACCCATTCCAATGTTACCGCCCATTACGAATCCTCCGTTTGTTAGGTATGCATTGTCGCCATACTGCTTTGTAACAGGTTCAGAATTTGTTGTGGGGTTTCCTAGGCCGGTTATCTTATTAGTGTTCATATCAATATCACCTTGCATTGTGAATCCTTTGTTGGATAAACCGCCGGCGTCCCCTTTTTCACCTTTTTCACCTTTCTCACCTTTATCACCCCTATGGCCTTGTATTCCTTGTATACCTGGGGGTCCCTTCGGTCCTGGGGGACCCGGATTTCCCCGAGGTCCTTGGGGTCCGCTTGCTCCTCGGGCTCCATGAGGACCCCGATTGCCTGGTGCCCCTTGAGCCCCGTCAATTCCATCGTGTCCTGGGGAGCCTGCTGCCCCTTGAGGTCCTGCTGCCCCTTGAGGTCCTGTTGATCCTTGTTTTCCCGGTTCACCTTTATTGCCTTTTTCACCTTTATCCCCGTTATCCCCTTTGTCACCTTTATCCCCTTTGTCACCTTTTTCACCTTTATCACCTTTCCCAGCAAAGGTGCCTGGCTGACCTCTTGGTCCTCGGTCTCCATGGTTACCTATAGGTCCTTGGGGGCCTTGTACCCCTTGGGGTCCTTTTTCACCTTTCTGTCCCGGTGGCCCGGCAGGTCCAGTTTTACCTATAGGGCCAGGGTTCCCCCTAGGCCCTGTAAGGCCTTGTATACCTTCGGGTCCACGTTGTCCTTGAGGTCCTTGTCCTCCTGTAGGTCCTGGTGGACCTTGCGGACCTAAAGGTCCGGGAGGGCCTCTTTCACCACCCCCACCACTTCCCCCGCTGAATTTAGGCACATAATCATAATTATAACCGAAATTAAGGTTACCACTAGTGAAAGGATATCCTCTCTTCATCACGAATGAGTTTTCAAATGAAGAATACTTTTAATGTAGTAATTTAAGTACTTAAATTTTGTGTTTTTTACTAATATTTCAAAAACAGATAAAACTTCATACTGTTAACATGGGGTGTAGAAATTCAAAAAGGAAATTTAATAAAGAGGGTGAAAATCAGAAAATATGTAAAATCGGTTTAAGCTTTGGCAGGAACGATTTAAAAGTGGAAGGTAATTTTCAAGCAGGTTATCATAGTAAAACAGATAAGAAATATAGTGCCGTGGACGGAATTTGCAAACCTCTATCTATATTACCTGAAACCCAAGAAGAACCTGAAATCCATGAAGAAGGGACCGAAAATTAATATGAATGAGTACTTATCAAGTATTTATTACAACCCTAAACGCACTGGTGGCCTTGGAGGCATAGAGCGTTTATACCTCGATGTTAAAAAGGATGGGAAGTACGATATCTCTCGGGCCCAGCTTAAAAAATGGTTAATGAAACAAGACACTTACACTTTGCACAAACCTGCACGCCGTCATTATAGGAGAAACCGCGTTATTGTTGGGGGTATTGATGAATTGTGGTAAATGGACTTGGCAGACATGCAATCTATTGCTGATAATAATGATGGGTACCGTTATTTACTTGTATGTATTGATGTATTTTCAAAATTTGTATGGGTTATACCCCTAAAGAACAAAACAGGTCCTGCTTTGGTAACAGCCTTTAAAGTAATCCTGGAATCTGGACGTAAACCTCAAAAAATACAAACGGACCAAGGTACTGAATTTTTTAATAAACACTTCAAAGCACTAATGAAAGAAGAAGAGATTCAGCTTTACAATACTTATAATGAAACTAAGGCTTCCGTTGTAGAACGAGTAATCCGTACATTAAAAACACGGATGTGGCGTTACTTTACCGCTAAAAAAACCATCTGACCTTGTGGATTCATACAATAGAAGTAAACACAGGAGTATTCAAAAGAAACCGATTAACGTTACACAAAATAATGAACGTGAAGTATGGCATACGTTATATGGAAAACGTGGGAATGAGGAAACTATCAAGTATAAATTCGAAATAGGTGATCAAGTTAGGATTAGTAAAATGAAACGTACTTTTGAAAAAGGTTACCTACCTAATTTTTCAAAAGAAATTTTTACTATTAGTCAGCAAATACCTCGACAACCCCCTGTGTATAAATTGAAAGATTATGATCAGGAAGAATTGAGTGGAACGTTTTACAATGAAGAATTACAAAAGGTTATTAAAGAAGACGATGTCTACGAGGTGGAAAAGATATTGAAAAAACGTGGGAAAGGAAAAAACAGGGAAGTTTTTGTCAAATGGTTAGGGTATCCTGCAAAATTCAATTCCTGGGTTCCAGCATCGCAAGTAAAAGATATTTAAAAACACGTCCCACGTACTTTATATACCATTCCCATCATGATTAGCAACAGTGAAGGTTTTTATATGACCCTACCAAATGATTCTTCTAAGGATTTTTTCCCTGAAAATAACCCCTCGGAATATACTACCAAATTACCTCATTGGTTTGCATTCTATGTCTTACACGCAATGGAATATAATTCAACACCTCGATGAACCAATATCCTACACATACCCTGGAGGAAATAAAAAAGGAGGGAGAATGAAGAAATACTATGCTACTATACGTGAATATATAGAAAGTATCAACAAATCGCTAAAAGAATCGGATAATATAAACAATGATGAAATTAAATTCAATATACAAAATGGGAAAGTAACAGTTATTTTATCTCAAGGGTATAAAGTGTATATGAGAAAAGAACAAGCTATTGTTCTCGGGTTCATGGAGTTTGACGACCCTACAGAGGTGAAAGAAATTGAAAAAACAGAAACTGGATAGTACAATGCTAATTTACATCGTGAAACGAACATTCATGTATACTGTGATATTGTGCAACCACAAATTGTTGGAGATAAAACGGAACCTATATTAGGGGTTGTCCCTTGTGCAAAAACAACTAAAACACACGAGATAGTTTACGTTACGGAAAATATACGTTACATACCCATTCAGGCAAGATCCTTTCAAAAAATTAAAGTCCTTTTAAGGAGCAGTACCAATGAACCTATACCATTTGAGTGCGGAAGTGCAACGATAACACTACACCTAAAACCCTTAAACTATTTTAATTAATATTTTTCAATAATGTTCCAGAAAGAGTACGGGTTGGGGGATCTCTTTTGTAATATTGTTCGACCTATTGTTCGACCTATCCTAAAAGAAGCAAAAGGGATTGGCATGGCTGTTGGTACTGATTTGGCTCAAAATTTACGTAACGATCTTATTGCCGGTAAAAGTACAAAGGGTTCTGTAAAGGCCCGCGGAAAAGAAGTAAAAGGTTTAGCTGCCCAACGTACACTACAAGCTTTACTCCGGAGGCAACAAAGCGGGAATGGAAGTTTTACCAGGAAACAACCACCCACAGAAAGTAATTTCGGTATGAGTGGTAAAACAGCAAAACGTAAACGAAGCCAATCAAAAAGTCAACCCCCAGCAAAACGTAAACGCCCTCAGTCGAAAAGTCAGCCGCCAAAGCGTAGGCGGGTCCAAAAAGGGGGTATGGGTTTTATCCTTGATTTAATAAGGAAAGGAAGAGGAGAACGCAAAGAAACCAAAAAACGTACAGGGAAACGTAAACCAAAAAACAAACAGGGAAGAAACGTAAATCTCGGAAACAAACAGGAGGTCGTCGGGCGGGGAAAAAACGTAGACCCCGAAAACAAAAGGGAGGGCAACGGACCGGAAAGGAACGTAAGCCCCGGGGGTGGACTGGAAAGAAACGTAAACGGTTAACAACTAGTAAAGCAGCTCCCGTTGACGATATATTTTCCTAAAGGATATAATTGAACAAACTAGTAGAAAGTATTCATAATTACCTTAACGGAGTTACAGAGAAGAGATCTACATGAAATCCAAAAGACAAACAGGAAAGAAACGTAAACCTCGGAAACAAGCGGGGGGGCGACAAGTTAGGAAAAAACGTAAACCCCGAAAACAAATGAGAAGTAACCAGACTGGAAAGAAACGCAAACTCCGAAAACAAACGGGAGGACGAGGATTTTTGGGTTTGGGTAATCTATGGACACATGCAAGCACATTTGGGTATAATTGAGCAATTTTTGGAAAAAAGTATTCATACACGTCTTAACAGAGTTACAGAGAAGAGGTCTTCATAATGAGTTACGTACACCCATACTCAAAACGTTGTGAAAAAAGCGAGGTTGATTTATTTAGTGTACCTCCAACGCAATTAAGTTTAGAAAATGGGCGATGGATTGATTATCGCCCTATTTCTAGCGTGCAGAACAATGATAGTCCAATTACATTTATGATAGCGGGAACCGATGAATACATTGACCTTTCAAAAACAATTCTTATGGTTAAAGGAAAGATTAAGGCCAGGGACGGAAATGAACTAGGTAGCGGTCAAGCAGATGTGGCTCCTGTAAACAATTTCTTACATAGTTTAATTAAACAAGTTGATGTTTATATGAATGGAAAACAGGTCACCCCAGCCATGGGTACATATGCATACCGTTCTTACATAGAAACCCTCTTGAACTATGACGTATCAGCAAAGAAATCTCAGCTTTCTTCAGCACTATACTTTAAAGATACTCCTGGAAAAATGGACGGTAGTGGAGCTTTACCATTTAAATCAAAAATTACTTACAAAGTCCCTGACAGCAGCGGAGCTCCTACCGGTAATTGGTTGACGGCAACTATCCTAGAGCCTGGGACAGGAAACCAGGGTTTTGCAAAAAGGCATGAGTTCATCAAAGATTCGAAAGAGTTTGTTTTATCGGGTCCTATTTTTTCTGACGTGTTCATGGGTGACCGCCTTTTATTAAACATGTTGGATCTTAAGGTGGTGTTAAACCGTTCACCCAATACTTTCTGTTTAATGGAAACGGGTTCAGGCTCAATTAATCCTAAAGTTGAATTAATGGATGTCGTTCTAAAAATACGGAAAGTCAAAGTGGATCAGACAGTCGGTGATGCAACAGGACTTATCTTAAAACAAACACCTGCCCTCTATCCCATTCGCCACGTAGAATGCAAAGCTCTTACAATCCCTGGAGGACTTTCTACCGTGAGAAAAGATAACATTTTTTCTGGAATAATCCCAAAATCATTCATAATGGGTCTTGTGGATATCAATGCCTACAATGGTGCTTATGGTAAAAATCCTTACAACTTACAACATTTAAGAGTGAATGCCCTTACTTTGAATGCTAACGGTGAAGAAATTCCTTTCAAACAACTTAAACTTAATTACCCGGACAAAGATACCGCTGACGATAAAACTGTGGACTTCATTCAAGCCTACAATACCCTATTTTCAGGCACGGGAAAAATGTACGCTAATACCGGTTTGGATATTAGCAGAGAAGATTACAATAACGGGTACACATTATACGCCTTTGATTTGACCCCTGATATGTGTAATACTACAGAATACTTTAATGCAGTACAACGAGGATCCCTTTCACTTGATATTACATTCGAGGAGGGACCTGATGCCCCAGTTGCTATGGTGTGTTATGGGAGTTTTGAAAACATTATACGTGTTGATTCTGAAAGAAATGTAATTTATGACATATCGTAAATATTATACGCTTTGAAAGAAACGTTATGGACACTCTTCAAATTAAACGATCCCTTGAACGCAATACTTTTACAAAAAAAGCCTTCTGTGGAGTGTTTGCTGCTGATGAACTACCGAAAAGGATTAATACTTTCCCTTGCGGTTTTGTTGCAAATACAGACCCTAGTACAGAACCGGGAACGCATTGGTTAGCTTTTTACTTCCCCTCTCATGGAAAAGGAGAATTTTTTTATAGTTATGGGTACCCGCCAGAACATTACGGTGAACAGTTTAAATCCTATAAAATCGAGGCATGGAACAAACGCAAAATACAAAGTTCGTGGAGTGAAGTGTGTGGACAGTATTGTATTTTTTATCTTTATCATAGATGTCGCGGCTATAGCATGAATAAAATTGTAAACTTGTTTTCAAGTAATACTGAGTTAAATGATTGTAATGTAGCTTGTTATGTTAAAAAACATTTTAATGTTGTTATAGAAAATCAACCCGTTTGCAGGCTTAAACAATGTTGTAAAGCATTATTAAAATAAATTATACTTGAAAAAACATTTTTATTGGATTTCTTACACTAATAATACATGAAAGTTTTATATTAGAAAGTTAACCAGTCCGGAACCCCTAGTTCATTCTGAGTCTTTCCAGTGGGTAGTTTTTCATCAAATGAAACTTTATCCTTTTCAGCTTCGGACCATCTTCTTTCATTTCTTACAAGATCTTTAGGAATGTTTATCTCATTTAATACATTATAAAATTCTCGTACACCTACAGGATTAAAATGTTTACGTGCCCTCATTGCGTCCGAAACCAAATCGGAAATATTGGACCTTGGTATAAGAACACCTTTTAAAAGCACCTGTCCCATATCATCCCATGTAATAACATCTCCTCTTTCTTTTAAATGTGCCAACAAAGCCTGAGCTCTTGTTTTCATGGTTTTGGGAATACCTCGTACTATCATTTCGGTCGATATGGAATCTTCTTGTGTTTCTTCTGAATCTTCACCACCGCCATACATTACCTCTTCTGGTAAATCATTATACGTATTTTCAATGCTTTGCTTATCGCGTTCTTCATAGCGTAAAAGTCTTTCTTCAGGTATTAACACCATACGCTTCATCGTGATAACAGTGCAATCGCAATAGGTATTAATGCAGCAAGACCTGCCCCACCACCTTTCTGAATGAGAAGTTTCCTTTTCTTAGCTACAGATACGTTCTTTTTTGCTAAAGAGCGGAACTCTTTCTTGTACCGAGACAAACGTTGTTTCTGCTGTGGGGTTAACTTTATAATACCTTTAAGCATGTTTAGAGCTATCTCCGAAATAGCCATCACCAGGTCAGGGGAAGCGTATTTTATAATAGCTTTTTTCAATTTAGGTTTAGCACCAGCTAAAGTTTTAAGAATGGGAAGAGCTCTTCTTACGACAGCAGACATTTTGTAAATGAATATATCTTTTTTTGTACGTAATGCATTTATTCTAATGCAATATTCATTAATATATTCACGTCCACATCCACACCCTCTAGGTTAGACCCTACTGTAAATGTCATCTCTGATACAACTTCATTCTTAGCAGGCCGCCATGCGTATGCATCCCTCTCATATACATAGCAATTTGAATTCAAACGAGTCCCAGGGGTAATAGGTAGGAACGCAAGGACTGTACTCTGAGTACCATCCAAACCCGTATTCTTTGATGAATCAATAAGATCGCACGTTACAGTTAGCCACCTCAAACCATGATTCACATCCACAGGTTTTGGGGATGCAGTAGTTTCACCTACTTGTAGAATATGGTTCTCAGGAAACCCTAAAAGCTGTCCAAACTTTTTCAGGTCTACAGCACTACCTGTTTCAGTAATAATACTACATGTATTGTTATGTACATTCATCGAAAGTTCAAGCTTGACTCCTTCCAAACGTTCCTTAATCTGTTGAAAATCCCAATACCCCTCTCCCAAACTATTCTCTTTATCTTTAGTAGGATCTGAAGGGTCTTTGATAACGAATTTCCCATTATTAATAGCGTTTGTAATATTTTTAAAGTTCCAAAACACCGTCACCTCCTTAGCTCCTAAAAGCGATCCGTATGTAGCAATAGGTTTCTCAAAATTTAATGTTGTTGCTCCCCCTTCAATAAATACTGAAATATTTTTCATCGTTACCTCTTTAATGCTCTTTAATGAATGAATACACATGTATTTTTACTTTTGCATATATACTATATGTCTTTCTCCAGGTAAAATATTGGTGCGTAAACGTATATTTTCAGGAGATTGAGGATGACAATCAATAAGTAAATAACTAAAAGGTTTCTTGGTAGCGTCATGAAAAGAATCCATTAAGTACTGACATCGCCCCGGTAACATTTGTTTGGCTAATGTAGAAATCCCCAAAGAATCCCGAGGGTTTTTAAAGACTATAATGTAATGGGAATTCAAACTGATGGTTCTCGATAATTTCCCTGGAGGGAATAAATTTTGCGTAAGGTAAAATACGGAAATGCCTTTATGATGGGAACCACGTGTAAATAAATCAGAAACACGTTGGTCTTTAGAACATTCACTCATTAAATCATCCAATATTAATAATGTTTGTTCATGTCCCCGCGTTAATTGATTTAAATCTTTTGGGAATCCTTCAACAAAGTCTACACCATGTAAATTATCAAATTCTTTCTGATATTCTCCATAACAGTAAATCACCTTCGTTGGGACCGGATGAAATAATTCATTTAGATGATGTAATAATTTACGAACCAAATATGATTTCCCACTCTGACTTTGTCCCGATATATAAAAGTTGGCGGGTACTTTAAATCTCACATCCATAACGTTACGCGTGTAGGTAATAAATAAACTAAAAACCATGTGTGATCATATTTCTTATACATATTATTCAACCCTTTTTACAAAACTGCGTGTAAATATACAAATAACAGTAAAACCTAAATACAAGTCACTGTAGTAATTTTATGAAAGGTCACATGAGTACAGTACGTATCCTACACCGGAACATATTCTTCGTATTAAACTACCCCCACCTCTTGCAATGTTCCTTATAGCAGGTACCACTAAACGAACGGCTTCACGTGTTCTATCTTCGGGGATATCCATTCGGTAAACAAGTGCCAAGTAAGCCACAGCACGCCCAATATTGTTTATGTTCATTCCATTAAAAACGCTTAACAATTCATCTGAATTCAAGTGATTTGCTGCATTGTTGTACATATCCTCATGGTTGTCAAGTATGTAATGAATGTATTGGGATAGCATCGTAATATCAACAGTTATATTGTTTTTCCGCAACTTGTCTACAATAACCTCCATCTTTTAGACAATATATATGACATTCACCTTTTCTACCTATTATATAACTTATTGAAAAGTGCATTTTTGAAAAGTGCATTTTTGGAAAGTGCGTTTTCGGAAAGTGGGTTTTTTCAATACATAACAAATGCCCTTTTGGTAGGCTAAAACCCGTAGGGTAATGTTTCATAGTTCTCCATAATAACACGTTTATCATACACGATGCGATAGTCTTTCTTCATTTTCTTTGTGACAATGTTTTTTTCCTTTTTATCTCGTGTAATTTTAAAAGGCATGTCGATGGTTACTTTCGCTTCCGTTTTACAATTGGCATGTAAGTGAACAAGGGCACGAACAACATCATGATTAAGTTTCCCCGAAGCTGCGTAATCCAGGGTAATACCACGTATTTTAGTATCCGTCTTTCCATTCTTTGTGCGGTAAGCGTAATTCTTAGGACCACCTGAGACAAAAGACGTAATATAATCTCCATTCAATTCATCTGTGAGATCTCCCAAATAATTTCCTAAAGGTGGGTCAGGTTTATCTGGTTTATGAACGTAAATCACAGAATCTGTGTCGTAATAAAGGACACGTTCTTGTAAAATGTCTAACAAATCGTATAGTTTTAGACGGGCATAGGCTGTAGTAAAGGCTGCAATTACTACATTAACTTTATTATTCTGTTCAGCAAATTCTTCTGTGTTTCTGTATTGGACTTCAAGTATATTTTCATTCACCATATGAGCAACACATACTTCAAATTCAGCAGAGTACAAAAGATCAAAAAAACGATTGGGTTCTTGTACCATTTCAGTTTTGGTTAAATTGGAACGTTGCGCAAATTTCCCTAGAAAATAAAATTTTTTCTACAATTAATCTTAGGATTACTACTAAGAATAGTTTAAACAATTTTATATACATACCCCATAACGAATTGAGCATAAGTTTTGCTAAAGAATGCAAGCCAGGGTTGTATTCAATCTTCTCTGGGTCAAGACGAATTCCTTGTGTTCGTAATACTCGTTGATATATACTTGTTTCTGTTCTTCCTTAATGCAATCTTTAGGGTAACCACTGGCTTCTTGTTTAATCTTCAGAAATGTATTTACATACTCTTTAAACAATTCGTCAGTATGATTTGGGAAATGCCAGACCTCGTGAATTTTTGAAATTTGATACCCTTTTCCAATAGCTTTCATTAATTCCACGTGACACCACGTACCAAGGATAGATCTTTCTTGCTCAGAATGTGTACATGGGGTTTTATTCAAGGTGTCGGCACAGGATTTACATAGAGGGAACATGAGTTTATTCTGGGTATGGTAAGGAAGGACGGGATGACGTAAACCTCTGGGCGGTAATACTGTACATTTGATTAAACCAAAGTACGAAGAAATTTCACCAAAATTCTCTGTTATGATTACGGGATGCCCAACTACGGTTTCTGTTGATTTATTGCACCAGGGATATAAACTTGTAAAATCTACATACCTGAAAAACAGAGTATAATTTTAAAACATTACTTTCCAAATAGATGCTATAAAAACGGCCTGAAAGTATACAATTCTTACCTAATTTCCTCGTCTTCTTGACATACGTGGAGCAATTTAGCTGCATTTGTACGCCCCCCATAGAATGCGTCACGCGGTTGCAGAGGATCAACAAGTTCGTGCTCTTCAAAATAACGTTTCATATCTTCATGACATTCTATTTCCTTCATTAAATCACATTCCCACATTTCTACAACATGGAAACCTTCGCCTTTAAGATAACAGATTTTTTCCAATGTATCTTCATGAAGTTGTTGCATAGTCTTCCCATTTACAGAATTCACCGTCTCTCTGGCATAACAGTTCAAACAACCTGTGAAAAAACAATAAATAAGCGTATTCCTAATTAAATTTAATAGCATTTTTTACATAACTTACCATGCCAAAAACATCCTTGAAACTCGTATGCCGTGTGATGCTCTTCGCAGTATCCATCCAATGAATACTTTCCAACACGTTTCTCCCCACCATTCCTAACATGTTCAATATGTATATTGTTTTCTTGCATCGTATAAGATAACCATTTAACAGCTATATTGGACTGTTTCATTTTCAGATAACGATCAGGTTGAAAAATGGCAATGGTCTCCTTCTTTAAGAAATTTGTCCGATAAACCTCATGACATGCACTAGCAATTGTTAAGCATTTGTCAAACGGGTCGATGTCCGTAATCTCACGAAGAATTTCACGAAACTCCATACAACATTTCCATAAAATATCAACATCCGATCGACAATACTTGATAATTTCTTCGTTAAAATTAAATATATACTCATTATCTCTTTGCTCCTTATGCCATATGCGAAACGCTTCCCTAGCTTTGGGTTTCATTGAATTCGGTGTGTAGTAGGGTTCAGGTGGAATAGGACCTATATAATTTTCATTTTCTTCTCTGTTAAACAGGTGCGAGAAGCATCCTTTGCATAATTCACTCATCCCAAAGGTTTGAGGAAATTTAGCCAAACTCATGGGAATAAAATTGAGGGAGTCGATGAACTTTATGTTAAACATAGGAATTGTCATTGAAAGGACCTTTGCACCTCTTAAAATAACTTCGTACTTAACCCCGTTTTCATTGAGGAAGTTCTGAATAAAATATCCGTCATATCCTTGGAAATTATGTGCTACTACAATGCAATCCTTATGTTTCTTCATAAATAACCATTTGCAAAAATCGACATTCGTATTCTTTCCCTGGAATATCCACTCGTCCTCGGCTTCATTATGTACAATGCATAAATTAGGCTTATGGATTCCACCTTCCTGCGTGCATTCAAAATCAAAGAACAATAATTCGTATTGGCTTTCTTCTGAGTGTTCAGATACCTGTATGTAACACTTGTGTTCATCTTCCCCTTTAAGAATCACTCCGCATGTAGAGCATTTCCTTCCGCATACATGATTCTTAAAATTTCTAACATTCAAAGATTTTCCACATTTTTCACATTTCTTTATTCCTTGACAAACTGATTTTCCACCACCTACAGGTTCTTTATGATGATCATAACATGTTTTACTTTTGAACCAGCGACCACACTGCTCACATTCCATAGGATCTTTTACTGTACATTCAGGCGAACGGCATGACTTGCACATCCCAGGGCATACATGGCAAAGGGTTTGATCGTAAGACCGCCTGCACTTATGACAGAAATAGGACTTACCCAGGAAAGCTGGCATGGAGGTAATAACATCGTAATGATTGCGATGTAAATATAGGTAAATAGGTTTAGCTTCCGAAGTTGCAGGTTTGGGTGGGTATATAATACTACTGTTATGGTCAGCAGAAACTATGTTTATTTCATAGCCTGTAAGATATTTCTGGAACATTTTCACTTCAGGTATACCACATGACCCTAAAGGAACGTTAGCTAATTCATGTAATTCTCTTGCTTTTTTTTCTTGAGCTTTTTTTCGATGATCTTTTAAAGTCTTATACTTCGGATCTTTTTCAATCTTTGCAATAGCTACTACAAGTGCTCGAGCTAAACATAGGTCATCTTTATTCTGTATGGATACGACTGACCTTTTTTTATGTAAAAATTCTGCTATATCGAGATGGACACGTTTCCTTTTTGCACCACCTTGAGGTGCTTCAACGTGTACAATATCTACCACAACCGTATCATTCAAACGGAAGTCACGGTTAGACTGAATAACACGTTCAATTTGAGAAAAAACACGTTCAGGTGTAAGTTGTAGTACGGACATGAATGGTAATGAAATAGGTGTGTCCAGTTGAGTAGAAAGCAAAACGAAATGTACTTGGTCTTTTTCATTCATACCACCAGTTATATCATTCAATAAATGTTCAAAAATCCCTTGGGTACGTTCATAACTTTCAATCAAATCGAGATCATCCTCAGAGTTATTAAAACGCACAGAGTAATTCATGGCAGTTGTTCGGAATTTTTTAGATTTTACCTGCTTCACATTCTCAATTACATAAAAGTTTTCTTCCGGTAATGTTGAAGTACTAGTTTCCTCGTCAGCCTTAGTACTTTTACGCTTTTTTCCACGACCCATTTGAACATTTTCTTCGACATCCCAGATCCAATTATCATCGGAATCGCTCCATTCCCATGAGGTATTTTCATTAACATCCCATACCCAATCATCATCGCCGTCACTCCACTCTCCTAAAGTGTTTTCCTCAGCGCCGTGAAACTCTTCACCAGATTCGTTTTCTGAACCGCACTCCATTCCCCTTTGTTCTATTCCACGCATCGAAAGATCCCTCTTTTATACCGTGTGAAATCTTACTTTTCGTACGTCATGAAAAAAGTAAATTATAAAAAAGTGCGTTTTTGAAAAGTACGTTTATGAAAAGTGCGTTTTTCTGAAAAGTACGTTTTTGAAAAGTGCGTTTTTCTGAAAAGTGCGTTTTTGAAAAGTGCGTTTTTGAAAAGTGCGTTTTTGAAAAGTGCCTTATAGTAAGTAAGGCTTAAAACACTATAAATAAGACCACATTAAACTCGAAATTGCACCAGCTCCGAAATGCTTTGTTTACACGGTAAACCTGCTGTAACGTCAACGACTGACAAAGGTACTTTCTGGTTTTGCGGAGAACCTTCCAGTTGCCATCTCATATGTCCTGAAGAACATGCATTTTTGTATGAGAAAGCTATACAAAAGTTCTTAGCAACTAAACAAACACGCCCTGCATGTTGTGCTATTGGAACTACTGAAGAACGTCGTTATGCCAGAATCAGAGTGGTCAGGGACATATCGAAAGCAAGTTTTGGTCGTCCCTTTTTTATATGTTCAAAAGAGAACGACAAATGCCATTACTTCGAGTGGGGAGATGAAATTATTATCTCAAAACCGCTATGCTTACATGGAAAACCATGCACCGTACAGGCTGTGAAAAAAGAAGGCCCAAATCAAGGGCGAAGCTTCTTATGCTGTGCTGAACCGGCCAAAGAGAGCTGTAAATTTTTCCGTTGGGTCAAGACACCAAACCCTAAAGAAGTTGATGAAGACCCCCTCGAACCTGGCTGCTATTGTCTGTTTACCAACCCGTCATCTTACCAATATACAGTGAAAAATACTGGAGTAAAATTTTTTAGTTTTGAAACGGACCGCAAGAAAGCGTGTGCCGAATTCCTCCGCTGTAATGAAAAGCCTATACCTACGACCCCTCCTAAAGATGATGAAACAACGCCCAACCCTCCAGCAAAAAAAGTCCAACAACCTCCTTTAGTGAAACCTTCCGAATGCCACCCGTCTGCAAAAGAGGTAACTGTGACCACTTTGAGTGCTTCGACCAAGCCACCAAAAGAATGCAAAGCATCATCCAAGGCTCCCCCCTCTTCTAAATGTCCTGACTTATCCTTCACTATGGACCCCACCACCTGTTTTGGTAAAGCTTTGGAACCATATTCAGAAGATGGGTACGACCCATCCTATATCGACCCATCCTATATATAGGCCGACCTATACGTACGACCCCTCCTAAAAGTTCCATTAAAGATAATGAAACAATGGTCAACCCTCCAGCAGAAATTGATTCCTACCCGGACACCCCAAACCGCTCTACCAGAACCGATGCCTGCAAGCCAACCGCTACCTCCCAAACAGAAATTGATGTAACGTCAGGCTTTCAAACAGGAATTGATGAAAACGAAGCACCACCTAACTCTCAACCAATGAAATGGGCTACACCCTCCCCCATTTGAACCTTCCGAATGCCTCGCGCCTGCAAAAGAGGCAGCTGTGGTCATTTCGAGTGCTTCGACCGTGCGGGTAAAAGTATGAAAAGTATCCTAGAAGGGTCCTCCCTCTTCTAAAGTCCCATTTTGTTAGAACTTTGGAACATGTTTAAACGTTATTAGTATTTTTACTCTTATGTATATTTTAAAAGAGTTAAATAAAAAACAAACCTTTTAAAAATTAATGCGTTTATTTAAACATTTTAATAATCAGTTTTTCCTGAAAAAAATGCACTTTTTAAAAAACGCACTTTTCAAAACCCTCGCCTGGAAAGTATAAAACCTGTGTATATAAAACAAATAACATTGAGAGAATAACAGTTATGGAAGGTTTCTACTACTACTTCTCAAGAGATTTATTCGAAGATGTTTATAGGGAATTTTTAAATAACCGTTTACATATTATTTTTCGAGGCCAGTACAAAGAATCGAAATACTTTAAAGAAGCTGTACAAAGACTCATATTCAACATATGTATATTAAATCCTACAAACGATGCCGGCCGCATAATCCACGAGTTTTTGAAATTGCGCCTTTTTGGAAAACCCGAATATAAAAAAGGTGTGTATAAGCAAATTAAGTACAAAATTTTACCTATCATTTGGGAAAATCGTAAAGCGATCGAACGGAAAAAACAAAAAAAATTAACATTCCTATCCCGCGAACTGTACAATGCTGGACGTTACACCGAAGCACACATTGTACGAATCATTGTAAAACTGTACATACGCGATATGAACATGAAGTGGAGTAAAATGAAAGCCGAGCAAAAATTAAAAGCCTGCGAGTGGAAGTGTTAACACACACCATGTAAGTATAAAATCATTACTTCCCAAAAACGCACTTTTCAAAAAACGCACTTTTTTAAAAACGTACTTTTCAAAAAAGTTATAAAAGTGAGAAAAGTGTAGGGTTATTTATCATGGAATTGTATTTCTTAGATGACGGAAGTCTAATTATCGTTAAACCTACATCAATCCGGTTAATAGAAGAGGTGGAGATTGTTAGAACTGTTGGTTGTCATCGTTTTAGCGGCCTAAGTGGTAGAGAAGCATTCGATATATTGGTTAAGAATTTCCTGCCAGACAATGGTACTCCAGATAGACTCCGAGATAAAGAAGATAAATGCCCAATTAATGAAAATAAATGAAGAACTAGAGAAATTAAATGAATCCATATCTGTGACTGATGAATGTGTGGTGGATATATATGGGTTTGAAAAAAGGCTTGAAGATAAATTCGAACATTTGGAAGAGGAGTTGGCAACTATTAAAACCGAGAACTTAAAATTGAAGGGACAACTTGATTCAATAATTAAACAACTCCCATACTAGAGATAAATTTGAACGTTTGGTTTAATTAAACAATGTTACATATGCAGTTATTATAGGAAAAAATTAACCTGTTTGATAGGCTTAAATATTATTGAAAAGTTCTTATTAAAAAGTCAGGTGTAATGCACCACGGCAAACACTGTCTTGCTGGTGAATATAAATAACCCGTCACGTCACACGTAATGCATCGCAACAAACATGACCATATTACCGGGTATAAATATGAAGGGTGAATACTAATTAAAATGAGGATGAAACATAGGCAGTTACTTCATATAAGATGGAATATATTAATGTGCAAGGCAGTATAGTGCCTGTAATATCAAAGAGGGGGGGCTACTATTCGAGGGGCGCTATAGTGCCTGCACAGTACTACTGTTTAGGTTGCTTGCATTCGATACATGTATTTGTTGGCCATCGATCTTGCTTATGGCGGTTGATTTAAAAACACGTTCGCAGTATTCAATTATTCTGAAAACCGAGGTTGATGGTATTTGTAAGCCGCCACGGTTGATAAAGGTTGTGAAAGAAGCTGCTGTTCCAGCATTGTGGTATAAGTTAGCACTGTAGTCATGGCCATTGGCAGGTACATCTGTTGGTTGGGCAAGTAAACATTTTTTACACTCCGTGTATTGCAGCTTTTTGTTAAGCTTAGATACAATGTATCCTCCTATATAGAATAGAACATTCGAAAGGAATTCACCATGTCCATCTCCATTTAGATGTGCACAGATGGAGTCTATGTTAGTATCGGCTGAACTGATGGATACTTTGATATGTTGTGGTTGATCCTCATCAGGTATGTGCTTTTTTGAATGGAAAATGGGTATGATGTTGTTACAGCCAGTGAAATCTACACAATTAGCATTCTTTCAAGCAGTTATGGCATTCCTCATTAACATGTTTCGAATAGCATACTTTAGTTGCAGGACATTTGGATTGTTATTCCAACCTCTTTTCGATCGTATACAGGAGAATAGAAGTCCTAGATGGTCTTGTGAAAATTTGTATGTTAGTAGGTATTTGAATGGATTGTTGGGCAAGGAAAACATTTGTGATGACATTGCAATTGTTGATTTAATACAAGCAGTAAAACCAATGACAAATGTGATGTTGTTGAAGCTGTCTGTAATGATAGCAGATATTTTGCTGAAGACAAAAATATTTCCTCCCAGGTATCTTTGGTATGAGGACGTAATGGAGCCTTGGAACCTTGCCCGTGTGGATTACGCGAGTTAAGCATGTCAAATAACCTGTCGATTACACGTATAAATTTTACTGTGCCAAGACTGCCTTCAAAATTTGGAAATTTGGGTGACTTTTCTAAAAACTCTATTGCATCGGCAACAGATGAACTTATTGTTTGAGCGGCCAATTGTACATTCATTTTATGCTTTTGGAATCTGAGATGATTCGATGACAGTTTATTTTTTAAATTGAGACCTGCACTTTGTCGTAGATTTTGTAGGTCTTTAATATCTTTCCAGCGTACTGATTGACCCTTGCAATCAACAAAAGAACCATAGTCTGCCAGAGCATTTCGTGCTAATTTTAGCAAGTGGCATGGGTCGTAAATGGCATAGACATTTTCACCTGTTGTAGGATAACTAAAAGATGTTTTCATATCATTGTATGTTCCAGAGAAGTCACAACCAAGTGTTTCAAATGTATTCAGGTTTACTGCAGTTCCATCAGCAGTCACTGACCAAACTTTCAAATCGGCTTTGGCAGCTAGTTCCAAGGCTTTCAACACCAAATTTGCCTGGTCTTTTGCTGTCATTTTCTTAGTTAAAAAATAACCAATTGGACATTTCCAATGGGCCCTTGTTCCCACCAATAAAAAGACTAGTGCCTCATAAGCCAGTTTTGTTGGGGTAGAATTTGGAATAGCATTCCCAAAGTCAACAAATCCTGAATATTTGCCGTTTTCAGGGTTCCAGAGCATTTTCTTTCGTATTGCCATTGCATCAATTACCAAGCAGCAGTCCTTATTATTTGGTGAATTTGAAATTTGGTTTGACAATGAGGTGAACGTGTCTTAAATGAATCCAGGCTCGCATTTAAAAGATGAAGACCACTTGCGTACAAGTGATGGATTGGGTAGGGGAATTATGGATCTAACATACTTGTAAGCTCGTGGTGAATAATAATGTAAAGTAAGTGCAAATTCTTTAATTTCATCAGTGTACCTTCTGGCAGATGGTGCAGCTTTCATATTATCTCTAAAGTTATATAAAAAATGTAGCTGAGTATTTTCAAAGGATGAGTGCATTGCTTCTGCTTCTTTAGCATTTATAATTTTTTCTTGTTTCAGTTTGGTAATGACATCATCCATGGTTTTTGCTTTTTGCTTTGCACGGCGTAACTGTTGTTGCAAGTTTTTTACTTTTTGTTTTAACTTTTTTTGCATTTCATGTCTTTCATCCATGGTGTCTACCCTGCAGATTTTGGCTGGAGGTGGAAGGTCTGGATCCAATTCTGATGGGAAAACAACCGATTCTGATGGAGGAAATGATGTGGGCCTGGAATTTGCATCATTTGTGTTTTCCTTTTCATTTATTGAATTTGTGGCTGGGGTAACTAGATCTATGGGCTTTGATGGACGTGCATACTTTTAATACGACATGTCCCATGTTTTGAAGGTGGAATAATGTAGTCTGTGTTGCGAAAATTATCACTGCATATACGACTGGCAGTTGTTGCTTTCCATCGTGCTGTTGGTGAGTTGTTTTGATTGACAAACCTCTCCCAATGCTCAATTGTTAGCTCATTTTTTAAAGGAAATCTGCAATAAATACAAGTATGCAACTTGCTTCATTTGCTGTATGCATGAATTATGAGAGAATAGTTTTTTGCTTGTCAATTATAGGCATTTTAGCCAAATTTTCAACCAGTGATGGTTAAATGACACATGAATAGATTATAAACACTAAATAGAAATTGTGTTGTTTTAATCTTAAATATTGTATATTTTTACAACAATATGTACAAAATACAATTTGTTAGTAGTGATCTATTTCTAACAAAATATCACATTATTTTAATATAGGAAAATCTATACCCTAATGATGTGACTTTACGTTCTTTATGTAAAACAGGAAAAGTAAATGTCTATTATATTGAGACAATTATGACATTTACCTGTGAAAAGCAACCGGTTTTACTTCGTCATGACCAGGAATACCCCTGTCTTTGCAGCCACGAATCACACAAGTATTGGGCATGTTTTATGTGAACACTGCCTCATTGAGAATGAAAGTTTTACCTTCAAAAATGCTTTAAAATACTCAGTAATGCTTTTCAAAACTATCGACGTATTGTAGAAATGTAGCAAAGTGTAAACGCTTGTGCAAGCAAGTCCTCTCTGCAGCAAAACAATATTTTTTAACGTTTAGAACATTATAAAACTAACTTGGGCTCGGGTAATTTTATGTTTTACTGTATTATATGCGATCAGTGAAGTAGTTTTACTGAAGATTTTTGCTAAAATCTGATAAAATTTCCGATTTATTGTTAATTTCACGAAGATATCGGTCAAGTACCGTAGTAGACCTTACAAATACTGATGATTGCACGAGCGTACAGCCAGTATTTTCTTCAAAATATAGATTAAAACTTCCTTGTGTGTCTTATACGAATAAATATGTTTATGTAAACGCTAAAACGATATTTTTTACTTCGCTTTTGATGCCCTTTACAATTTTGCAAACATTTTCAATTGAAATTGCGTAATCGTTTGTTTTGGTCGCTTCGTTATTTGCGTGAAATGTCTGGGTACGAATGGCTTCAAATTTCCCGCCTCATCTAGCGTTCCAATTATATTCAGTTCACTGTTGTTGAAGCATCTCGCGCCATTTTGATTTTCCACTTTCCTCTCGACTTAATCTCTTATTTAGTGCTTCCATTTGAAATATTAAATTTTTACTTTCTATTTTTTGCGTGAACTGAACAACACATGACAGTCTATGCTCAACGCAGATTTATATTATTAATATAAGCATTCCCAACAGGGTTTTTCAATACTTATTTACATATCTGCGTATAAATTTAATACTAACATTTACATATTTCAGAAATTGTTTAAAATGTTACATCTTGCAATTTGACCAGGCAAAAATAGATTACTAGTTAAAATAATGATCGAACATGTTTGCTTTTATTTTCTTCTTGAATGTATCGAACGGAAGTTGTTTTAGTTCGTTGTCTGGGTTGTTCCAGAGTCTAACAGCTCTAAATCGGAAACTCCTCTGACCCGATGCTGTGTTGCATAACGGAATATGTAATAACTCTTTATTTCTGGTGGCACGATCGTGGATTTGTGCACGTTTGTTGAATAATTCACATAGATATGGCGGAGCAAGTCCGTTCATACATTTGTAGGACATAATAATATCCCTATATTCGAGATGTTCCTTGACAGGCAGCCAACCAATTTTGTAAAGAGCTGGAGTAATATGGTCGAATTTGTTGGTGTTTGTGATAATACGACATGCAAAGTTTTGAACTGCTTGTAATTTTTTAATATTGTTAGTAGATGTATTGCACCAAATGGAAGAACAATAATATAATTTACTTAATACGAGTGTCGTGATGATCTTAATCAACGTATCGCAATCGAAGCAATGTTTAACTCGATTTATTTGACAAAGTTTAGCCATACATGAGGATACAATGTCACCGACATGTTTATCAAACGTTAGGTAACGGTCAAACGTTACTCCAAGATCTTCAGCATACGACACGGGTAAAAGTGTTTTCTTTAAAAATGTTAGCGACATGTCTAAAGGTAGTGTTTTTAATAACTGGCGTGTCCCTACCAGTAGAAACTTTGTTTTTCCTGGATTGAATAACAGTTCGTTCTCACAACACCAAGTGGCAACTTTGTTTAGATCTGTTTCAAGATGGTGCTTTGCATCTACAGCGTGTTCAATTGGAAATGATAGTAACATCTTTGAGTCATCAACAAAGGAATCCAGTTTGGAAACTTGTACCATTGAAGGAAGATCGTTTGTGTATAGGGAGAAGAGAAGAGGTGAAAGAATAGCTCCCTGTGGGATACCATGAGTTATGGGGAGGGCCTTTGAAACAGATGAGCCAATTCGCACCCTTTGAGTTCGACCTGATAGATAACTTTGGAACCATTTGACTGATTTCTCAGATGCGCCAACGCACTTCAACTTTCGAAGTAAAATATCACGACTGATACTATCGAAAGCCTTAGATAGGTCCAACAATATCAGAGCGGAAATCTTGTTGTCCATGGCATTCAATAAAGAGTCACACACCAAGATATTTAAACTTTCTGTGGAATGGTGTTTTTTATTACCACTTTGGTGAGGGTTTAAGTGATTATTTTGGCTCAAGTATAAGCTGAATTGATTGAAGGCGACTTTCTCACGAATCTTTGAGGCGACTTTGAGAAGGGAGAGTGGGCAATTATTTGACGCATGTTCGTGGTCTCCCTCTTTCAACAAAGGAATGACTTCAGCCTCCTTCCAGTAGTCGGGGAAAGTAGATGTAGTAAGGGACGTATTGATAATGTCAGTTAACGGACCAAGTATGACTGGGAGCACGTCCTTTATAACCCGCATATTGACTTTGTCTGGACCCGGTGATTTATTGGAAGGCAGATTTTATAATTCGCTGTATCTCTGTGCAAGAAACTGGTGAAAAATTGAAAGTGTTTCCATTAAACAAGGGAGAGTTACTTTCGGCTGGAATATCAATATGATTGTCTTTAGCGAGCTGTACAGCAGCATTTGCCGCTAATTTTCCAACCGAAACGAAATACTCATTAAAGTCATTGGCAATCTGTTCAGTGGATTTACTATAAACATGCGTTGATCTCTCTTTACGGGGTATAATCCGATTTATAATTTTCCACAAAGATCCAACGTCATCTTTATGAGTATTAACTTCATTACATACATAATTCTCACTATTCTTGAGTATATTTTTGACAGAGTTTCGAGCATCTTTATAGGCCTGCCAGTCATTGATATCACGTGACAGCTGAAATTTGCGATGTAGTTGGTCTCTTTCATTCATTAATGCTTTAATTTCTTATGTGACATAAGGACAGGGGCAATGTCGAACTTTGATGGTCGTAACTGGAGCATGTTTTTCCAAAGTGGAGAGAAAAACATCATTGAACACAGATAGTTTAGCATTTACATCGTTTTCTGTAAATATTGGTAAAATTTGATCAGATTTTGATGCAAGATCGATTAAAAACGATTCGGAATTGTACTTCTTGTAGCTCCTTACTGTAATATAACAGGGTGGGGGTTTGGGACGCTTCAATTTTAGCACCACATAAACCGGGAGATGGTCGCTTATAGCATGAGTCATGGTGCCGCTTTCATGTACTAGGTCAGGAGTTGAAACCATGATGACGTCAATCAGAGAACTGCAGGTGTCTGTTATCCTGGTTGGTGATGTGATTAGTTGTTTCAAGTTCAACTCAGATATGAAATTGCCCAATGCCTTATTTTCAGGAGAATTTTGTAACAGGTTACAATTGAGATCTCCCAAAACTATAATAGGTTTATTGAATGCAAGCACGCTGGTGAAACTTGGTTTTAATAGCTCATCAAGACAAGATACTGGACAACTTGGCGGTCTATACGTCACACAAATCAAGACGGATTTTATCTTCTTATGTTGTAATTGTAACCAAAGCTGGTGGAATCCGGAATCAGAAATACTCGATATGTCTTTCAAAACTTTCGTCTTTAATGGATCCCGGATATAAACACCAACACCACCTCCACGCATTCCCAGTCTGTCTTGTCTAAATAATTTATATCCTTCGATGTTGATTTCCGCATTTTTCACAGAACTATTCAGCCAGGTTTCAGACAAAGAAATGACTTCATAGTTTTTGTCACGAGCCAAATTACGGATTTGAATAAAATGGTCTCTCTTTTTTAAGGATCGGATGTTTAAATGGAAAAGCGTAATTTTAGAGCAACTGGATGAAATATTAGTATTAGGATTATTTAGCGTTAGTAAGTTTTTGGACGTTGATGGGCCGTGATACGGTTCACAAGGTCTAGATGCTTGATCCAATCTGGTGAATTGCGTTGTATGATATATCGAAACCATGGCGTATTGGGAGGATTTTCCAAATTTATTGTCTGTTGAAGGCATTGATTATTTAGATGCTGGACAAATATACTTGAATCGATAAGCGGTAAGAATGCAATATTATTTCCGTCAATAGTGTTGCCATTCGGTTTCGAATTCGCCAAATCTTGCAATGTTAGATTAACACTTGGTTGATTTTTCTTACATGCTTTTGACTTAAAATACACAGGAGGTATTTTCTCTTGGCTTACATAATTATGTGTTTGAATTGAATTTACTTTACGTTCAATTTCATCTTCCTTGTTTAAACACAAACCGCTCACGTCTTGCTTGGATGAACAGTAACTACTGTATTGTTTCGAAAGCAAACATTCTATTGTCTCATTAGTTGAATAATCTGTTGTATTATCAAATTTATGTATATCCGCATACTCATTTCCAGCCATTTGTGGTTGTTTATGCAGTGGTACAAAGCCTTTAGATTCCAGCTTGTTTTGAAGGGATTCAATAATGTCATTAAGTTCAGATATTTCAGAGTTTCTACCCCTAACCAAAACTGATATATCTTCTTCGAGTTTTCTGTTCTTTTCCCTCTCGTTGACTAACGCTTGCCTTAACTGTTCAACTTCCTCAGTTCGTGTTAGGTTCGCCAAAGCTATGTTAGATTCAATACTTCTCTGCATAATGGCTATATCTAACTTGATACCCTCCAATTCAGCCACTAGCAGGCTGCAACTACAGTCACATTGCAAATTACACAGGGACTGCAGACAAGTAGACTCAGACTGGCACTTGACAGACGCCATCATGGGCTTAGGCTTCGATTCATGATCAGGGATGGATGTTTGATTGTCATTTAGGCTCTTTGAGGGATTGTTTATTTCTGCTAATGTAATACCTGATTTCTTTTGGCAAGCTTTAAGTAGAATATTTGATAACTGCTACTCAGCCCGCCATGTAATATAAGTGAGTTATGTTTTACGGGATACCAGGTTATTGTCAAATCCAAATTTTTGCCCGTAAACTTTCGAGAGCTGCCACCCGGCGAAGTCCATCTGCCTTTCAATTTAAGGTTATGTTCCATGAAATTCTTTAGTGTTTCCCAACCTGAAGTCCATTTAAACCGCTCACCATCGTAGGTGATATCTCTACAATCGATTTGGTTGCAGTCAACAATGAAATTCGGAATTTGAACGTCTTTATTTATCTTTTTACTACCGCCCTTAATATGCAACCGTCCGCCATTGTTCTTCGAGACCCATGCGCCAAAGTCTCAATAATTTATTTATATTTCGGATATTTTAATTAATTTTTTAATCTCGACAAGTTTTCTTGAACCTCGCTTCTCGATGGGTTATTTTCTTAAAATTATTCTCGACTGCATTTTTTTTATGTAAACAATTCTCGATATGTTGTAGTTTAATAAGTGATTCTCGATAGGTTATTTTCCTAAACTTATTCTCGACAACATTTTTCATGTAAACCGAGTTCTCGATATGCTGTATTTTAATTAAAGATTCTCGATGGTTTATTTTTGTTGCTATTTCTCGACTTGTTTTCGTGCGAAATCTCGATATCACAATTTTGGAATTGCAGAACTCGATATGTTTTCCTGCAACTCTCGGTAATATTATGCTGTTCGATAGCGACTCGTTATGCTATTTTTGGGACTCGATACCTTGTCGGGAACTCGATGCCCTTTTGGCTGAAACGGCTTCTCATATGGCTGATGATGTATCGCGAGGAATATCAGTCCGCGAGCGAGTACTCCTCCCCGTGGGCACTCTTGTATTTCGTTCACGGGTGAACGATGACTTTGCCACGATAGCTCGGCTTTTACGCAAGGCAAAAGAAAACAAGTACCACCATTGGAATCAGCATATAAAGATCTATTAGAGTATCTTTTTAGATTTTTGATACAGTGCAATGCAGCCGATTTATGGCCGTTTAGAGTATATGAAATTTGATATATTGTAAAATGTTGTAAATTGCACAGTCAATAAACATACATTGTAAACAGTCACCTTTGATTGAAAATATCTCCAATTCTTCTGGGGTTTACTTCTTGGCAATTGTACCAGCAGAATTGCCTTGAAAAGCTCTTTTTCGTGATCTATATTTTGTAACTATACGCACGCAATTTGCTCAGAACAAAGACGCATTCCATTGTAGCAAGAAAACCGGAAGTAAAATGTTTTGTGACCCAAACTATATGAACAATGACCCCTAGACACTCAAACACACCGGCAATCGATTCTACCGGTCAATTTACCCCATATAGCATGTATTTCACGTGATTCTGACTATTGCATAACTAAATATAAGCCAAATTTGGTAGGTCAAAGATCAAGGGCTATTCCTGACATAAAAATGCTTGTAAATAAGCTTCTATTTGGCGTATTCAAACGAAATTTTCGGTACAAAAGCGCTTGTATATAAGCCTTATTCCTAGCTAATAACCATTGGAAGATGTTTCACAGAATCAGTGTAATTTTCCCATAACTCGAGTTAATGACGGTAAGTTTCTGATCAAATCTTAAATATATTTGCAAGTATAGCATTTGACAATAATATTAACCCCTCAATTGAAAGCTTTTTATGTGAGGAATACAATGATACTTAATTCATTTCTTAGGGGCTTACACAGCGAAAGAAAATTAGATTTTAGTGGCATTTTATTCACTTCCGACCGAAGGGAAACAGTTTTAAACTGTAGATGGCTAGAGGGTCCAGAGTTTCTACGTTTGCCCCAAGAAGATTGGCCACAAGACAACGCTCAGCCAGATGAAAAGGAAGTGACTAAAGAAGTTCGCAAGATAGTCAGCATTGTGCAGACAGCAGAGAATGTGATCGATTCGAAGAAATATTCGAGTTGGAAAAAGCTGATTCGAATTACAGCCTACGTTTTCAGGTTCATAAAGAAACTTCGAAGCAAGATTCGAAATACAGACGAAGGCCGCCAAGGAGCTGAAAACATAGAAAGCCTTACTCCCCAAGAATTGGAGTTAGCTGAACGACACTGGCTAATAGACGCGCAGAAAGGCCTTCGAAAAAGAATCGCGAAAGGAGAGCTTACAACACTCAGCCCATTTACAGATCCTGAAGGAGTGATTCGGGTAGGAGGCAGAGCAGATAGAGCAACGGTATCATACGAATCGAAGCACCCAGCGTTGCTGCCAAACGATAGTTAGATACCCCTCCTCATAGCCCGCCAAACACACTGCCTTGGACATAACGGAGTAGCAACAACAGCTGCCAAAGTACAAAGAAACTACTGGATTATTCGAGGACATGATCTAGCAAAGTCCGTGAAGTATAAGTGTGTGTTCTGCAAAGAAATGCAATGCAAAGCTAAGACCCAAGTTATGGCTGAATTACCTGAACAAAGACTAGCACCCCACACCCCACCATTCCACTTCACTGCATGCGATTATTTTGGCCCCTATCAAGTAAAGATCGGGCGAAACAAGACCACGAAGCATTACGGTGTAATCTTCACATGCTTAAATACCCGAGCAGTACATGTAGAAATGGCTGTTGATTGTTCCACAATGGACTTCCTGCAAGTCCTGAGAAGATTTTTCGCGATACATGGTTATCCAAAGCGTATTATCAGTGATAACGGTACGCAACTAGTCGGAGCGGTTGCCGAATTACGGAAGATGATCAGAGGCTGGGACGTGACGAAACTTTGTGATTTCTCGGCAGAAAGAGGTATCGAATGGAATTTCATAGCCCCAGGAGCCCCACATCAAAATGGTTACGCTGAATCACTTGTAAAGAGTGTCAAGATTGCTTTAAAGAAGGCTATTGGCGATAGATTGACACCATCCGAACTTTACACTTGCCTGCTCGAAGTCGCCAATTTGGTTAACCAGCGTCCAATCGGAAGAGTACCAAACGATCCTGACGACGGCGCCTATATTTGCCCAAATGACATGCTACTTGGTAGAGCCTCGCCACAAGTACCGCAAGGGCCCTTTAAAGAAACTAAAGACTTTAAAGAAAGCGAGTAGAGTTCGTGCAGAAGATAGTCAATTCATTCTGGCGTCGGTGGACCTGAGATGTTTTCCCATCCCTGTTTCCACGAAAGAAATGGAACACAACGACCCGCGATGTGAGGGTTGACGATGTAGTGATGATAGCAGGCGATAACGCGATTCGAGAAAAATGGACGATAGGAAGAGTCACCAAAGTTTATCCTGGTAAAGACAAACGAGTCAGAAACGTAACAATCCTGACATCCGGAAAAGAGTACAACCGACCGATAACGAAGATAGCGGTAATAGACCCGGCAGAAGGTTTAGAAGAATGAGAGGAGCTCTCATTGGGGGGAGAGTGTTTCGTTACGCCCTCAAAACTGCATTAATTTTATAATATCAAGAGTATTAAGTTTGTTAATTTAGTTTGAGCATGACAGATATATCCGTTCTATAAATTTGACATATGTCATATGACATGCATGCTTTAAGATCAATCAGTTGAGAATAAGAATCGCTATTGAAAGGACTAAAAAGCTATTCAGGCTATAGAACATAGAAAAGGCTAACCCGAGCTGAAACTGTGTTGAAAGTGTTGCTAACCTGTACACTATTGTTATTATTGTTACTGTTAAGTGATCAGCTATGTAGTCCTGATACCCGTCAAAGAAGTAAGTAAAACGTATTGGAACATTTGTTAAAACTGTAAAGTACAAGATTGGTATGTACACTTATATATTAATTATTCATAATCATTTATTATACTTTACTTTAACTTCAGATCAAATAAACCTTATAAGAACTAGAAATTAAATAAATACAAAATTATACGATTACGGGTTGCGACTACAACTTTGGGAACGACCCTTAAGTGACTCCAACGAACCAGCCATGCATGCAAGAATATAATGATATATCCGTTCTAAAACCCTCGACTGACATGTTGCGAAGCGATTGCTAATTAATAACACAAGCATATCAGATTGCAAAATAACTCATAACTCAGTATCACTAAAAAGGCCACTATCAACGTATCCTACCTGAAAGAAGTCCATCCAAAAACTAGCCCATTGCCTCCTCATCTTGCTCCACCAACACTCTATTCGCTAAATTTATCATAAAATGAAAAACAGTAGTAAAAAGCCGTTGTGTTGTAATTATACAGTGGCGGCATCAGCGTGGGGGAAAGGGGGGCAAATACCCCCACCAGTTATTTTTTGCTCTCCCCATTTCCCCCCTCAGTTCTTCAAAATGCATGTCTTTGGAAACTATTACTCGCTGAGACTTGAGAGCGAATAAGATGTCTATGCCTGTTCCAAATGTCTGTGTCGAATCAACAATAGTGTGCCTTGTTACAGTAAAATGTACTTTTAAGTATAAAAAATGACGTTTACATTGCATATTAATTAAAATCTGTTATTTACAGATCTTTATGTTTGTAAATGATAAAAATTATACATAAAAGGAACAGTTATTCAGCATCCTATAATATATACTATTTTCTAAGGTATGTGTAAATTAAGTGGCAGTAGGTTTTCAGTGCAAAGTTTCAGAAAGAAACTGCAGTATTGTGATGAGTGGCGAAAATTACACCAGCCAGCCAGCCAGCCAGCCAGCCAGCCAGCCAGCCAGCCAGCCAGCCAGCCAGCCAGCCAGCCAGCCAGCCAGCCAGCCAGCCAGCCAGCCAGCCAGCCAGCCAGCCAGCCAGCCAGCCAGCCAGCCAGCCAGCCAGCCAGCCAGCCAGCCAGCCAGCCAGCCAGCCAGCCAGCCAGCCAGCCAGCCAGCCAGCCAGCCAGCCAGCCAGCCAGCCAGCCAGCCAGCCAGCCAGCCAGCCAGCCAGCCAGCCAGCCAGCCAGCCAGCCAGCCAGCCAGCCAGCCAGCCAGCCAGCCAGCCAGCCAGCCAGCCAGCCAGCCAGCCAGCCAGCCAGCCAGCCAGCCAGCCAGCCAGCCAGCCAGCCAGCCAGCCAGCCAGCCAGCCAGCCAGCCAGCCAGCCAGCCAGCCAGCCAGCCAGCCAGCCAGCCAGCCAGCCAGCCAGCCAGCCAGCCAGCCAGCCAGCCAGCCAGCCAGCCAGCCAGCCAGCCAGCCAGCCAGCCAGCCAGCCAGCCAGCCAGCCAGCCAGCCAGCCAGCCAGCCAGCCAGCCAGCCAGCCAGCCAGCCAGCCAGCCAGCCAGCCAGCCAGCCAGCCAGCCAGCCAGCCAGCCAGCCAGCCAGCCAGCCAGCCAGCCAGCCAGCCAGCCAGCCAGCCAGCCAGCCAGCCAGCCAGCCAGCCAGCCAGCCAGCCAGCCAGCCAGCCAGCCAGCCAGCCAGCCAGCCAGCCAGCCAGCCAGCCAGCCAGCCAGCCAGCCAGCCAGCCAGCCAGCCAGCCAGCCAGCCAGCCAGCCAGCCAGCCAGCCAGCCAGCCAGCCAGCCAGCCAGCCAGCCAGCCAGCCAGCCAGCCAGCCAGCCAGCCAGCCAGCCAGCCAGCCAGCCAGCCAGCCAGCCAGCCAGCCAGCCAGCCAGCCAGCCAGCCAGCCAGCCAGCCAGCCAGCCAGCCAGCCAGCCAGCCAGCCAGCCAGCCAGCCATAGTGTACTCCGGAGGGTGTACAATATAGTACTGTCGCTTGAATACGTTTGCTTGAATGTCACTTGCCTAGTTTTATAACCTATAGCGCTTTAAAATCGTAGTTTTTAATTATTTAATAATTAGTTTTATTACCATCGATAATGTTAACTGAATATTTAACCTAAAATATTTAACTTTGTAATATTTAACCTAATTCAGCCTCTGGCTGCAATGTTTTATATCATTAAACTATCTATCTATCTCTATCTATCTATTCGATCCAAGGCTGAGAATAAAATGTAAACATTCTACTTTTAACTTCACGTGTTGACTCGTAAGAGAGCTCGATTTAAAACAAGACATGAGAAGATAGCCCTAGTACTATCGCCTATCGCTTTACTTTAAGCGAGCCTTATTCAAGTCTTGTAATGAAGGGAAAAGGCAAGAAGTTAACTAGGTATTAAACTATTAATTATGGACACCGCGCCACGGGCCATTTCGTCTCCTAAAATGACACCTTATAAATCATTGTAAGAATGACGAATTATCAAACACGCATTGACTCATTGAATTAAATGCACCATGCCTGCGCGATTTGTTTTAAAGGCAGTGAGTTATCAGTTATTAGCACGATATAGGACGTATAGTTTCCTATTGATAGAAGTTCCTTGTTGCGGCAAATTAATCCAAGATCATATATATTCGCATAGTAATGTAAACAACTCCGTTTCGGTACTCGCATGTGTGCATAAAAATAGAACCTCTCTATTTGTATTAATGTAAAGAATAAGATCTTTATAAACACATGACTTCATAGTTGTTTATAATTTCCCTCACATTGCATTATGTTTATGATTAATACACAAAATAAGATATAATACCGTCACAAATCAGAATTTACACCTGTGTTCAAATGTCAACGCGACCAGACTTTATGTATTAAAATTAGCTTGAGTGAATGTCAGTTTTATCGCAAAGTGTAAATCGTTTAAAATTTTTGGTTTAGTGGATTGTCAGTCGATTTATATGCTTTGCGTGCTTTATAAAAGAGTTTCATTTGTACATCTACTTTGTATTGGTTCAATATTCGTCTTCACAGACAAAATATGATTTGAAATCTCTCTTGTTTATGTTCGCTATTCTACTTCGTCATCAGCCGAAGTCGTTATGGAGATGCACGAGAGACAGTACCACACATGCGCAAGTCAGTAGTACCATTCCAACCTCAGTCCCAGGGTCTTCTCGGGTAACGGCCGATGGCAGCTGACGAAGACCCTGGTAAAATTCATTTCATCTTCCCCAGATTTTGGGGGGAAAAATCGCATGCGCAGTGAGGCTCAATGTATGCTGCTGATTAAAAACAATGCTGGCGCTCACAATTTCTGAAACAAATTACAGATGCTTGTTTATGATGTTAGAGTACGCTCGATTTTCAAAATTTATCTATTAATTTCGTAAGAGATGGCAGA